>JAJIZL010067810.1:0-10231 GCA_023969395.1 Amblyomma maculatum
ATCATTAGTCGTCCGCATATTCTTAAAAATGATCCGGCACAGTGCAAAAATCTAATACAAGAAAAAATAGCTTTTTTAACCAAGTAACTCTTCCAAAGTTCTCAGATAAAGCCATTTGAGTCTTCTAAGAAAATCCTCCACTGTTGAAAGTCTGGTTACTATCAAGCATGAAGCCCGTTTCTAGCACTCAACAACTAAAGCTCTGCCTAACCAAGACCGCCATACAAAGCCTATATTTTGAAAAACGACAATACGGTCTGCATTATGATGTATGGTGCTGTGCAAATGGTAAGTGATAATAAAAACATTTTGTAAAATACCCATTTTCCACGGCGTTGCCGACCCTCACTGAATTGTGCACATGCTGGTAACTGGCCTAACTGAACAGCTGCAAAGTTTTGAACCTCTTATATTCGTTATGTGTAGTTCCAGTCGATTTAGAGAACTCTGCAAACTTGGGCGTAAACAGTGCTTTGTTTCCGTCGGAAAACAAGGCAATTTAGACCTTTGCGCTTCAAATCTCCTTTGCGCTCTCAACAATAGCTTTTAAAGCAGCTTTGTGCTCTCCGAAATAGTCCTACGTTATTAAGAATTTAAGACTTGAAGGGTTCACGACTACCGAGTTTCTTTGGCAGTTTCTTGAGGAGTTTCATTTATTCTGTTGCTAGGGCGCGCATTGAGCAATGTGACTGGGCTGCAAATCTCTAATGCCATTTCTGTGAATAGTTCGGCTTCCGTTTTAGACCGTCCGTATAGTCGCAACAAGCTTGATGCTTTTATGTATTACTAAGATTTAGCGCACAAGCACTGATCGAAGCGTGCGCAAATTTGACTGCTAGTTCTTACTTTGATGTTCAGCTTTAGGTAGCGAGCAATAACCCTATGTTAATGCGTGAAGTGTAATGAACTGGTAAGGCTGGCTTGACTACGAAGTTTTTACGACACCACGTTTAAAATTGAAGGAGCCTTCACCACGTATGCGACACAAGGACGCCACCATTTCCTGTAAGCTCTACCATAGCCTAATGCAAAAGGCATAAAAAAGAACAATTACCCTATTTTCCGTAGTCCGAAACAAATTCTGGTGCAAAGGGTATTAAACATGTTTGCGCAAACCATGCAAGTCACAAGAAAGAATGAAAAGAAGCATTAATTGTTTTATTCAATGCAAGTATGCACCAACTAGCGCAAAAAGAGGTGTCAATGCAAAACGTCTTACAAGCTTAGAAATGCATTCCGGAGCTGAACGCTAAGTGCAGCAGCTATAGGGACGAGCTTATCTAAACTATTTTAATAAATCCTCGAGCTGCTAGTTGCCCGCTTATATTTTATGCCTTACTGAGAGCTTGTTTGTCACTAGAGTACTCTGCTTGGAGAGAAATCGCTGGCTGCCCTCCGCGCTACCAAACTCAGCAGGGACTATCCTGTCGACCAGAATGAGCCTTGGTACCCTGATGACCTACATGTAGAGGCCGTGTTCAGAGAGCCCACACAAATACATATTTACTCCGTCATTGATATTGAAAGCTGTCGGAACAATGACGTCTCTGGTTTCACGCCACAACTTAACGAAGACAGTTGAGGAAGCTTTCAAAGGCTCCAATGGTCCATCTTTTTTTGTGCAGCCAGCGTGCAGTACGGTAACGAATGGTACACAGTACGGTACTCAATATTTATATAGAGTTTGTTCTCCGCTCGGACTGCGTAGTCAAAGACCTCCAAATGATCCACTCGCAATGTTTGAAACTAAAGCAAAAACGTTAATACCAAGAAGCAACAAATACCTGTAATGTGCATTTGTTATTTTGGTGGAATCTCGCGACCGGGGAAAGGTTTCGTTCCCAACTTCCCGTTGAAACATTTAGGGAAAATTTGAAATCCGGTGCTGGTGATATGACGAGATGTGTTGATGACACCCCCTGCAAATGTAGGTTGGTTTACATAAAATGTGCTACTGGCTCAATCAATAATTTTTTTTCTTACTGTGGAATTTCGCTCATATTCATAAGTACAGAGTCACAAACTGCCTCACGATAATAAAAAAGCTTATACTGCCGCAAAGGAGGCACTTTACTTGGCAGATAGCTCCTCTCCACGAACCGCGCCCCTGGATTTCGTATCAAATTACTGTGAACGGGGCACCATTTCACCAGGCGGTTTCGCCTCTTAATTTTTTCACAAAATGTAGCGGTATTCTACTACACATGATTGATTCCTTCCTGCTTTCCGCAGAGGGAATGTACACAATGCACGAAAGCTTAAACCATCCTGTGAAGCTGCTGGGGTGCCGTGCTTATCAAAAAGAACCAGAACAAAGAGAGGAAATTTAAATTATTACATTCTGAATGAAACAGTGAATTGGATTAAGGCAGAAAAAATACTGTTATTGATCTTCACTCCAAACTAAGGCAGAGCTTGTCCTTATTCTATCAGCAACAACTAAGGCTCTGATAGAATTTTTTATCCTCCAGATTGTAAATAAATAAGTCAATCAATCAATCAATCAATCAATCAATCAATCAATCAATCAATCAACCAATCTATTAATCAATCAATCAATCAATTAATTATTCAATCAATCAATAATTCTTTCAATAAAATGTAAAAATTGCAAAAATGTTGGGCCAATATCCTAAGCTAGTTAAGGCCCGTAAATGCACACATACATATACACAGCAGTGACAGACGCGCTAAAGGACATGTAACAAAAGTTTGCAAGGTTATTATACATGCGCAAACGTAACAATCAATGAGCACAAAAAGTAAAAAAACAACATAACAGCGTACAAATGAAAAGCAGGCATGCACACACACGAAATAATTTGTGCGACTTGCATAACTGAGAGATCAAAGAATACAATTCCCAATCTGAGGAAAATGCATACAGCGAAAACATACACATTTGGCAGCGCCAGAAATGGAAGCATTCGTTATCTATTTTATTTAGTGTTATATTAAAATTCCGTCAAAACAAAATCTTTCAAAATCAAAATATTAGACTACATACTTATATAAAACTAATCGCTTACCAAGGATTGTTACAGGTGAACCATTGCTTTGTTTCAAAGAGCGCAGTACTTGTGTTGCTGAGGGTAGTAGTTTGCGGCTTAGACTTTAGAGCAGAGTCCTTACTAATTCTATTTTTCTTTAGTGCCATAATACATCAACGCAAGACAGGATTTTATCGCATTAGCTTTCTGGATTACAGTTCTGTGAATAACTTCCGTTGTGTTTATTGAACCGGCATGCTGCCCTACAGCGTGTAAATTCATACCCTTGCTTGTGATCATGGTTTTATGGCATACCTTTGCAGCAACATTCATCTTCTGCTACATTATCGTTCGAGAATCAATCACTGCTCGTAGAAACCAATTTGCAGTAGTCGCGTACGATAGATCTTTTAAAGCAGTTTATCTCTCCTGAGCAGAACTCTAAACAAAAGAAATGTGCGACAGATAGTGGGAAACGTCTTGTATCCTCCAGCTAATTCAACGTTTTTTTTTAATTATTATTTACGTGCAAATACTTTTCACAACTGGTGGAAATTGCTTAGTACGGCGCACGTAGAGCCAATATTTCGCGCTTTCCCACTCTCAAGCGTAGCCCTCTTACAAGAATCGATTTTCTGCCTCTCTTTCATAGTGCTAAAACTATTATCTCAGAACATTTTATGACGATATTAATCTAAAATCTCATGGTAAAAATGAACCTTTTTTTGTGTTTCCTTCGCTTTTTTAATGATTCATGCTTCCGCAGTAAGGCTTGTAAGTTTGAGTTTTCTTTTCGGTCACGCCTCTCTGACAGTCCAGCGGCCGCATAGGCTGTAAGATAGCTAATTTCCATGAGCATGTTTTTTTTTTTTTGTCTTTGAGCTGAACGGCTCTCTCTGCCGGGGGAAAGTACAGTGTAGCGATAAGTAGCATAACAGTAGTCGGCGCCGAGCTGCTTATAGGAGCGAAATCGTTGATAGCTCCAGAAAATCACGTCTTAGATGCCTACGCTCTGCTTTCTCCTTGAGCTGAACCCCTGTCTATATTTTTTTAACGGCAGCCCTTCGTTAGTGTTAATACATGCCTTTGATAATTCACTCATTCTTCTTTTATATACTGCCCAGTTTCATATGACCCGGTTCTTTGCCTTTTTTGTCTCTAGATAATACTGCATCACCGGTGCATATGTCCACTTAGAGCACTGCACACAGCGACTGTTTTTTAATGCTTGCACTTTTATATATCCTGGTCCATATGTTCTTTTTTCTCGTCTAGCGTTGTAATTGGCTTTCAAGCTATCTTTAGAGGCTTTTAGCTTCGCGCACGCATTGTATAGGTCTTCTTTTTCGTTAAGATATATGGGAAGTAGGTAGTTGCTAATAGTTTTCTGTCTTTTGGCTGCACGCAAGCTTTTAATTCAGGAGAAGATATTTGTGTTAGCTACGTACTTTAAAAGTACACGCAAGATAGTTTAGAGTGCTAGTAGCCCTAAAAGAGCTGGAAGATTTCGTGCTTTTAAAATAAGTGAAGAATGAAAAATATTGAAATTCATCCTTGAAAGCCTAATTTTATTTTTGTATATCAAAGCAAATGGGAGTTTTCGGAGATGAAAACCTTCTGCGGGTAGAAACAACGTATATTTCATGTTGCCACGGGGCCTATAGGAAGTTTCTACAGTGCACAGTCCAGACATAGCTCACCCATTTTGCCCAGGCAGCGCTTTGCTCCTCAACTGATTTTTCCATAGGCGAACCAGACAGTGAGGTATGATGAGTGGCTCTTGAAAGTCGTTCCAGACTAGGTTGATTTCGGAGGAAGGAAAAGGAAGGGAAGAGAAGAGAACGCAATACGCAGAGAGCCGTTCCGACAGCTGCCGCACCAGTGAACGCCGTATCATCGCGCCACCCGTTCAGCGAGACCGACGTACCTAGTTCTCCGATGCGGAAGATGCGGTTACCATGGTACGTAGTGCTGCACGTGCCGTGGGCTTCAAGATAGAACAGAACGCAAGATCGGTGTTACCAGTCCCTCCTGGGCATCCATTTCTCGGTCTGTTTTATATATTCGCTTTTGTGTTCTCTATACTCTACGCAATAGGCACAAGTTTTATTTTCCCTTCTATTTTTTCCGCTTTCCTCTCTCCCTCATAACACGTTGATGCACTAGCTAGAAGTAAGGTCGTTACCCCGCCTTTCATATCTTCATAACTTCCTATACCTGATCTCAAGCTTGGTTGCAGGCAAGGAACTCCCTGACTCGTTTCCTGCGTTCGTTCAAGAGCTGATAAAATTGCTGACACGTGCAAGGTGACATCTGATTCTGTGCACCTCAACTTTCTGGCAGAATCTGGGGTACACGTTTCCGCTCGGCTATCTCTCAGCAGCTTTGCGTATCTCACTCTTTATCTTTAGTTATTTTTTATTCTGTTCTCTTTTTCTATTTATTTCACACGAAGTCATTAACTCTCAGATGGACACGCACGAAGATGGAACTGATATTAAGAACGCTGCTGTTTGCACTGGCAACGATCTTAGGAATATAGTGATAGCGGCATATACGTAAACATTGATTTTTTTTAATCAGTTATATTCGCTAATTTTCAAATGCGCATAGTGATGTTTGCATTTTAACGATTCACGGTGACGAATAAGAGTATTTTAATTATAGGTAGGCAGACTTCGCTCTCCTGACAAGCACATGTATTTTTCACTTGCCTTTTCACGATTTCGAGACCCTGCTCCTTAGCGGAAAGGAAAGTATTTGGCAGCGCGAAAAGTACAAACATAAGCCAGTATAACCTCGTACAATTCTCTTGTGCATAAATGAAGTGATGGAATTGATCTTTGTTTTGTTCTAGCTACATGCAGTGAACATTATCGACTACTGGAAGGCACGAACGCTTTACTGGAATGTTCAAGTTCCGTCCCTTATCTCTACAAGTAGCCTTTTTTTACTATTGAACCACTTTAACTTTGCATACTCTGAAATCCTATCCACCTACGACACGTTCACTGCGGCTTCCACCCTTTCCTTGCCTTCGTCATGATAATCTTTTCTCAACATTTCCCGAATTAAATATATCCGATCCTGCCATGCATTTTATTACTCGTCCTATACACGAGTTAGTACTATACATTTCTAGTCAAAGATACTGGAACACGCATTTCATATTTCAACTTACATGCCAAATGCACTTGAGGCTATTTTGTTCTCTTTATTTCTCTTTAGTGATCCGCATGCAGGGTAAAATCTTGCTCCAACTACATGCAACACTCATCATAAACAGAACTTTACTATCCTTCTTCAAGTGGTGCGGCCTTCCGACAATTCGAAAGCGTTGAAATTTATTCGGGTTTTGTGCATGAAATTTTTAAACCCGCTGTTCACGTTTACTTGTTTAAGTCCTTGATCAGACTTTCCCATTCATATACTGAGTTACACATAGAAGTAAGATTATGCGAGAAAGGCACATTTTCTATACATATTCGTTCATTACCTTAAAAACTCTTTCCAACCCAGGTCTTTTAATGGCTTTTGCAAACGTAGGACAAATATAACAAGAAACATTTTGGCTGCATGCGTGACATTTTCTTCATTGTAAATATCTTACTACGTGAATACTATATCTAACTATTGTTGTCTCTGATTTAGCTGTGCTTACTAAAGTTACACACGTCGTATACAGGGTGGTGTATGCTGTTGTTTGCAGTTTTGTATCTTAAAATTTTTAAGAGACCTAAGAGCTGGCTGTGGCGATCGATGTTAGTGTAAGGTGGACATTATTTACTTTACAGAGGCTAATAAATACCGGCATTTACAAGAATTAGGGCAGGGGTGGTCCTTACTCCAACGTTTAAGTGCCAATGAAGCTGTCAAAAAGGTGCAGTGCTGAGCACGTGCCGTAAATGTCCAACGCCAGCAGCACTGAAAAGGGACCGGAATAGGACATCTTTTGTGGACAGGGATGCCTGCAGACACAAAGAGCAAGTAGATTATAAAAGGCTGAGACTCGGCTACAAGGGAGGAAGACCTACACTTGTGGCTGGTGGACAACGTAAGAGCGGAGCCTGCTCCGCTTTTTAAAGAGAATAGTCTACAGTACTTACCTTATGTTAATTAGCGACTGACCCATCCTATGCCACATGGCAAGTATTTTAGTCAAAATAAAAAGAATATTAGGCCATTAAATAATTGAAAATGAAAAATCGATTTATTTTACTTTTGCGACCTTCATAGATTCTGAATGGAGATTCCACTTATTAGTAATTCTTAAATGACGTTGTGGCTGAAAATTTTGAAACTCAAAAGTCTAAAACTGTCGATTTTGTTTTCGCGAGCTACATATATTTAGGTGACAGCTCCATATTTCCTGTTCAGCGTAAAAGGCGGCGTCTATTCGAAGAGTAACGTCATATGCATTACGAATAGCCCAAGTCTTTTCCGTGACAAAAATTGTACGGCTGATGAAGTTTTGTCGAGAAACGCACATCAAATGTTTATATCTGAATTAGAAACAGGTGAAATTGGATATTATATGGTATCATTAAAGGGTTGATAAGATTGAATCAGAGGTGGGTAATATAAAAATTCGGGTTGATCAATGTGATTCAGTTTGATAAAAAGTGCAATTGGATTAGGATGTTTTTTTAGGGGTGGGCGGCAAGATGCTGTATGTTTGGTTGCGGCGGACTATGGATGTGTTATGGTGGACTGAGAAGAATTATTGGTGCAAACTATTGGATGAGGACGAATCGTTGTGAAATAGATTAAAAGTAGGAATATTGAAATATTCTTTACCTGAGTGAGGACGCCTTAAGAGCGGCTCGAATTCCTTCAGTAAAGTTTTAAACATACCTTACCGAGGAGGGATTGGTGGGGCCTGTCTTGGTAAGCCCTTTCTTCTAGGTAGGCACTGCTGTACCTTCGTGCTCCCTTTCCTCGCTCCTTCACCGGAAAGCACGTTTCCCTGCACAACAGCTAGCTTTGCGCTTGCGCAGTAGGTTGTCTATGGAGGATCGGGTGATGCCCACTGCAAGGGGAAAAGGGCGCAGAGCGAACATTCGGTGCTGCTTTGTTGTAAACAGTTGCATGTTGCTAGGCCAACCATGTTTCTCTGTCAAGCTGTCAAGCCAAACACAGCTTTAGTACAAAATGTGTCCGATAAAAAATCAGAGCACGTCGGTGCGAACTTGGAAAGAAAAACAACTTTATAAACGTGTGCTTGATTTTTTTTGTTTTGATTTGAGAAGAGAGGAGTCGCTGGAGAAAGATTTGATGTTGGGAAAGGTTGAGGGTCGCCGGAGAAGGGGTAGGCAGCGAACGCGATGGTTAGATGGCATCCTCGAGGCACTGCAGATGAAGTTATGTGATGTTAAGAAGATAGTGAGAGACCGGAAAGCGTGGCGTGACATGGTCCATAGGGTCACGAAGAGTCGGACACGACTGAACGCCTGAACTGAACTGATTTTTTTTTTTTTTTACAATTTGAACCATTTACCTCAAACATTAAGCGCATATTCTTGACACCAGACGCATACAGGCGGCTCCTCGTTGCTCTGAGCGCCTCCTTAGCCATTGAATCGCTAAGGATGGTTCTAAAATTAGAAGCCTCCCTTAAACGCCTCATTGAGTTTAGAAAGCATGGTGGGCTTCTCGGAGAAAGCAATGAAATAGCGTAAACCAAGGAGCGTTCTGAAATTTGGCCCTAAACGTCAGGTGTGTAGATGTGTTTCAGTCGAATATGTTTATTATGATGATTTATTATCGCACTAAATTATAAAGAGTTGTTATAGCTTTATTTAAGTGAGCTATTAAGGAAGAACTGCACTGGCTATTAAAATCAAAACACCGGTGGTTTCATCTTCACAACATTTCTGTATCCTCACGTCCCTTCGTAAGTTTCTGCAAAAAACAAATGTCAATTTTTCAGCCAGGATTTCTATTCACAACGCTTAGGTTAAAGCGAAAAGCACAACATTCTGTACAAAACAATTTCCCTTCCGTAAATTGCATATCCAGCATTTTATCACATCGCTTGCATTTTGTCTCTTCAAATCTACAAGCCTGCTTCAATTAATGCGGCGTGAGGGGTTTCCCAAGCCTCTGTCCTTGGGCGGTTATTTCATTAGTGTACATTAATAATCTGCAAAGTTACAGTTCTAACATTGAAGTTTACACAAGTGATGACATATTAATCGAAGTTAATAAGTATTCTAATGACATCATTACCTACACGAGTATTCTTAGTTGTCAACATAGTGCAGTACTTGGCAGATGAACATTCAGTTTGGTAAGAAAACGGTCCTTGCGTCTCTCTCTAGTAAATAATGTTGGTGGATTTTCAGGTACTCATTAGATCATGAGATAGCCGCATCATAAGTGTTGTGAGTTTAAAGGCAGCGGTTTCATTTTAACAAATGACCTGTTACTATCTGATGGTACTGAATACATCTACAACAAGACGGCTAAAATATAGGCTTTCGCCGAAGCTCATTAACTGATTATTTATGAAACGCCGAGTCGTTGATGTACAATTCACTAAATCGTCGTTATGTAGGCTATATGCTTCTATTGTCTGGAATACGTATGAGCAGTCTGAAATGTTTGTATTGGAGACAGTATAAATAAAAAAAACCGTGCACTTTATACCCTGCCGTCATGGCTGCTACTTTTCAAACTCAGCGGCATTTTCTTCCGTGAACTTGTGATCGCTGCCTGCACATTGTCTCATTTAATTATTAAAATTCTTTCCTTACATAGTTAATTCTTTCATAAGGCTCTCATCAGACTACTTCAACTTAGTTCCACAATCAGCATCTTGAAAACCCTTTGAACATAAATTGGATACATTTCTAGGCCACAAATAATAACTTCAAAGAACGTTTTCCACCGCACCGTTAGTTTTATAGGTCTGAAAATGTCGGCACTGCCATCGAAGACATATAGCAGTATGTATTCACGCATCCAAGCCATATGTAAACATTGGTTCCGCTCCTTCTGTTCTTCTTTTTTGTATTCCGCTATCAGTTATACCACACTTGTTAGCTGTACAATACTGCGCGTATATAAAATTCGTATGCCTGTTATATTTTTGTTTGTTTATTTCATGTCACACTCCCCCGTGTGTTCACCTTCTATATATATTGCCTCAATCATCTGCCCCCGCTGTAGGGAAGAAGCGCGCCCCAGTGTGTCTAAATAAATAAATAAATAAATAAATAAATAAATAAATAAATAAATAA
>JAJIZL010067818.1:0-13213 GCA_023969395.1 Amblyomma maculatum
ATGGCAGCTGAACACGGCACCGTCTCAACGCCAAATATAAAAAAAAATAACTGCTACCTCCCTCCCCAAGTTTACCGGTAGCTCACAAGTCAATCAAAGCTGCAAAGACTCCACACAGACTGCAGCTTCCGCCGCCTATAGTTAATTTGATCTGCAGCTGAAGTTGAAAATACATGGAAGACAGTTGCTGCCACACTTTTTCCCAAGTTTACCGGCAGCTCGCAATCCAGTCAACGCTGCGAAGAAACCATACACAGACTGTTCCAAAATTGTTCCTGTCCGCCGCCTAGTTACAAATTTTATAAAGCATGCCGCTGAGTGGCCAGATGTATCGAACTACGGACACACGGAGATGACGGCGATTTGAACCAACGCCGAAATCGCGTATATGTGGTGTATGACACTCACAGCTGAAACTATTCTGGCGGGAAATCCCTGTCAACATTCGGTAATTATGTTTCAGCAGTGAGTAATATTTTAACCTGAACACATTGCGACAAAATGCAAGGCTCTGGTGAGGCCCGGCGCACGGCCGCCTCGATCGGCGCGCGCGCGGCGCTGATCGAGACGGCTGTGAAGGGCGCCTGCTCCGGAGAGCGCGCGCTAGTCGCGCACACCGTAGGTGGAGCCACGGTCGAAATGCGAGAGGAGAAGCGGCGCCGCCGGAGGAGGAGAGAGGAGATGGCGCTACTTTTAGTTTATTGAGGGGTTTTACTCCTAGCCGCCTGTAGGGTGCCTCGATGTAGCGCGCTGGTATCGAGGCACCCTAGCCGCCTGCGTCCTAAGGGGAACCTAGCGGGTTCCTCAGGAACTATTCCTCAGGCGTGATCAGAGACGGATGGTGCTTACATTGTCGACTTGTAGAGAGCTCCAGGTACAGGTGCTGCATAAACATTGTGGTCAGATTAAAAGAAATACCATATTACCTTGTATTACATATATTACATGTCAGTATTTACCTTGTCCGCATGCATCTGCATACGGCTCTCACTGCGCATGCGCCGTATCTCTCGTTCGGTTAAACGAAGCGCCGACAGCGCGGAGCTGCGTCCAAACTAGATGCTGACGACCCTGCACCTATGTGCATATAAGGCGGCATGTTGTTAGTGTAAACAGTTTTGAAATGTACAGTCTTTGCTAAAAGTAACCAGGCTGCATGTTCCGCTTCTCAGTCGGGTAGCAGAGAATTCGTACATCTGAAGCTGTAACTGTGCAAAGTAAAGGCGAGCTCCTGTCCTCACTCCTCAACAAGTTATATTCCTCTGGAAATCCATGTTTGCTTTAGAATACCAGCGAGAAGCAAAACATGTAGCCTGGTTACTTTTGGCAAAGACGGTACCTTTCGGGACATGCTCATAGTGGAGAGGTATCTTATGGCATGAGCCGTTTAACGGAACAAGCACCGAAACGTCGCGTAACTGAAGTTCGTCCAAAACCACCGATCGAAGCTGCCTGAAGTCAAAGATAAGAAAATGAAGAGATAAGGGACAGCTTCTGCGCCATAATGTGAATGGGTGGCACATGTACATAAATATAAAGTCTTTTCCATAAAAGGTGAACGCGGTAGCTTTGATGGACATCGTCGTTACCTTTCCTGTTTGTCGTTCGCTATCGCCAGCTTATTATGCGATTGACTCAGACAACGGCTTGCTTTGGTCTGTACATTAATTTCCTTTCCTAGTTCATTTACAATAGAATTCAATATGAATGACAAGGCCGCTTTGTACCTATATACTAGCTCATAATTAGCATACCTTTATTAATTGCTAGTATCAATATATGTCTTCAAAACGAATCACCAAGTCAAAGACTACAGCGTGTCCAATAGGTCCCTTCTAACACGCCTGAACCAAATGCCTTCGTCATCTCTGTGCAGCATGTTCACCCCGCAAAGAAAGGGTCTGAGTGTAACCTCCAATAACCGCTCTAACTTATATAATTAATTTTTCAGTATTTTATTTGCCTATGTTACAGAATACTCCTCACAGATTCTGGTTTCGGTCGGACATTTCCCAGACTTGTTATAACATTTTTTAAGGTTCCTCGGATTATTCGGCTACTGAAGACGCATTCGCTGGCGGCGCAGGTTTTTTTTCTACTACACAGGGTCCTTAGGCTATTACGTAGAACGGTCGGATAAGAGCACTCTTTGGCGTCTAACATCGAAGGGATCAGGAACGAATTCAGATCGGAAGATGAGAGACCAGAGAAAATAAGTGAACGCCTGTGGGAACCTCGCACAAGACGGCCGGCAGAAAAATTACAAGCCTGCACTTAAGCCTGCTTAAGAACGAAAATGACTTAACAGAGCTATTTTCACTAACTGCGTTGTCATTTTAATTCCTACTATCATAATCATCACCATCAGTAGCACCACTATCATCATTGTTACCTGAATGCACCGTCATTGCATCTTTATTAAATGCAGCGTCATTATCATCGCTGCTATTATCGTCGACATTAACGGCATAATCATTACACATGGAGACGGCAAGAACGCTAGCCAAGGAAAATTAAGATGCATATTTCTCACGTGCGCGCCTTGGCTTAAGGCAGCTGCAGCCATACGCCAAGCCGCACATGTGAGAAATATGTATCTTAATTTTCCTTGGCTAATGTTACAAATGGTATTCCAGAATCCTTCGAGCGCAAGACATTGCCGCCATCGTTCACCCATGCCCAGACGGTTTTAATACCCAAAGGTAAAGATGAAGTTAAACTTCGCACTGTTACGGGATATAGACCCATCACGTTGACAAATGTCGACTACAATGTTCTCATGAAGGTGTTCGCGAGAAGGCTGCAATCAGTAATTAAGGATTCAATCGGACCCCATCAGACGTGCGGGATCAAGTGCAGAACTACATACACCAATGTTCACGTCGCTAGAAGCGTGTTAGAGCTTTGTGACAGCGAATTCCTCAGAGTCGCCATGCTCCAGATTGATTTGGCGAAGGCCTTCGATAGAGTGCCGCATGAAACACTTTTCTTTTTGAAGAAGCATGCATGTTTGGGTTCGTTGATATGCAAAGGAGTAAAAATGGCATATATGTGAATTGCACCACGAGCTTGATCGTAAATATGGAATTAACGAGACGTATAAATGTACTCACTTCGGTTCGCCAAGGTTGCCCACTGTCACCGTTACTTTTTGCGCTCTCTTTGGAGCTATTGTGTCGAAAAGTTTTGCAGAATAAGGAAGTTAGAGGCTTCAGTTTACAGTCATGCGAAGTCCGAGTATGGCCTACGCGGACGACGTTGCTTTTTTGGCACGGGACAGAGATAGTATCAGGGCTATACTGAAAATAACGCAGGAATACTGTGCCAAAAGCGGCAGCACGCTGAATTTAGCTAAATGTGTGGGATTGTGGCATGGCTCATGGGACAAGGCACCTGTTGTCTTTGAGAAAGTGTATTGGCCTACTACACCGACCATTTATCTCGGGGTGCCACTTGAATGCTACCGGGAAAGTGGCTCTACGTGGAGCAGAGAGGCGGCTAAGATGAAAGAGCTGACGACTCATTGGGGAGGCCTTAGCTAGTCTGTATTCACACGCGCTGCAGTGTGCAATGTTTTTCTTGTTGCAAAAACTATGTATATTTTGCAATGCTTGTACTGTACGCGGGGGAATTTCCAAAAATTCCATGGCATTTTTGCAACATTCATCTGGGGGTCCGGCTGGGAGCGAATGTCCCGAACGAACCTCTCTCGAAGAGTAGGTGACGGGGGCCTTGGCCTTTGTCATTTATATGTAAGGCAGATAGTACTGCGCTTCATGTTTCTGCGCAGACAACGACATCCCTTTCTCTCTTCTTATACTCAATACATGCTGTCCAACGCCTTGCAGGATTTAATTGTTTCAGCAAGTGAGTGGGGTCGTTATGGTGTGTCGGGCTATCTCCGAGAGGTGGTGGCGTCTTATCACTTTCTTGCCATGCGTTTCACCAGGCAGTACTTGCACACAGTAAAAATAAAGCAACTAACGAAAAATTGATTGACATGATCTTTTCAGTTCTCTTGTATCGACAAATTTTCAAAGCTACTGCTGCTCAAGATGCGTTGAAGAGGGTGAGAAATATGTGGGTCATGCCTGCAACCAAGTCCTTCTTTTTCCATCTACACACTGGTAACCTACCTGTTAAAATTTGGTTATGTGAAAAAGGCATATGAAAAAGGCATGTGAAAAAGGCAAAGGCAGAAACAATTGAACTTATGTTCCTTGAGTGTAACAACGCTATCTTCTTTTGGGACGTGTTACAGCATACCATTCAAAAGGATCTTCCTCTTACACCGCAAGGCATCAGGTTTCTGCCAAATTACGACGATGCAATACCTTATGATGCCATATTCCTGATGGGCCTGCATTCTGTGTGGCTCAGTGCTATGGATTATCGTCACGGTGAAACTGGTGCCAGATCCGTGTATGAATATTTTGCCGAGAGTATTGTGAAAATACATGATGTTTTGAACGATACAGAATGTGATTTTCTCAAATCGAGGTGGGGCTAAGAAATCTTGCACAAATGAAACGACTCCATTGTTCGCGGCCGGTCGGCGGCTTGCAAACCGTGTAAATATTCTTTACTGTATATTTTTTCATTATGCACTTCTCGCAATAAAGAAAAAAAAAAGCGCGGCTTGGCTTTTTCGTTAACGCGTTCGGCCGGGGATGTGAAAGGTAGGAGCTCGATTCCCAGTGGAAGACGATTTTTTTCGTATATTTCCTGGCTTGTTGGCCACGCATTCCGCAAATAGTCACTTTCCGCGCGCGCCGCTGATGAGCCAAGAAAGGTTTTCGCCGTAAAAGCAATTAAAAATTAACGAATGGGAACACGCTTTGCCACACCCACCGAAGCGGTCAGGAAAGAACCTGAATATAGGATGAGAGTATGGACAGATAACGCTTCGGTATCTTGTACATCAAAACGAATAAATGATAAAAAAAAAACGCTACACAGCTACCGCTTTGCATTAGCCTTATGCAAATCTGACAAGAAAAATTCCATTAACGTGCTTAACTATGCTACGGCTTCGTTTATGAATTGGACAAGACGGGCTGATATGGCTGCTTTAGTCGTTATGCGATTGAGACCTGTTACAGACATGAAACCATTATGCTACAAAATTCTTGAATAATTACTCATGCCAAATGTTTAAGTAGCCCTTGCATAGTTTAGGTGATCTTTATGAACCTTTTAAGGAAGCTAGGAAAATTCTGGGGCTATCACCATGATGCATCACATCATACAGATGACTTCATTTTGTGGGAACAAAAACAAAAACATCTAAAGCATGCAAAGATGTGTTCACAGTTAGCCACACTTCAATACGTAGTCTTTTTCAAAAATATACGTCTCAAGTGGTTTACTTCTAAGCCCTGTACTAGTGCTCCTGGAGGCAATAACGGATCATACGGGTAAGCAAGAGAAGAGTGAGGACGAAATTTGTCATCTAGGAGATTTTAGATGAGTACAGAACGTCGTAGCAAGCCTTAGAAACAGACCTCTTGGATCGTATATTTTTCACAAATAGCGCACATGACCAAAACTTGACATTGGATATGCAATTGTAAAAAAAAACACAATTTTTATCACTCTAACATTCCCTCGGGAGAAAGCGCTATTGAAGCCTTGTGATCTATCCCAGTGCCTGCGAGATGGAAATGCTTAACGCGAACTTGAACTTCGAGAACTACAAAACACTGCACCCCGGCATTTTAACCTAGAGGTTGCTGTATGAGAGAGCCCTCTCCATCCTTCCTTTAAAATCTGGATGCCTCGTAGTTCCTCTCTCACTCCATCCTCTTTCAGAAAACTTAACACAAATGCAACATAGCTGGTCGTTCCTCTTAGACGAATGCTTCTTCTCCACGCTGCAGCCAACAAGCGATGTACGACCTGATGCAGCGGCCCATCATTCCAGATACGCTGGTCTTCATCTGCGCCGCCCTTTATCTCATCATTGTCATGGCTCTGCTCATCGCCGGTGCTTTCTACTTCACCAACCGCCGTGAGTGCTTAATGAATCCTTACAGCGTCTGCTGAACAGTAGACGCATGCACTCAGGCAGTGCGCATTATCCTAAGGTTGCTGAAGACTTAATGTCTTGCTAGCTTGAACAAGTGTCATGTAAGAAAAGGTACTTCCCCTGATGTTTTGGCAATAACGTTGCAGGACCCCAGACCGAAACCCTTGAGTGTACTCAGGTAACCACACTAGGCAATGTTTATTCAATCTGGCTACACTTGCGGCGTCATTTCAAGGAGTGCACTATTTTCACATTCCATTTGCGCATGCTGCACGCGCCTGCTGCAACGTGCCTGCTATAGTGCAACGTGAGTTCTAGGCTGGCGTCCATTTTCCGAAGTTAAAGTACAGCTGTGTTACAAGAAGGTGGTGGCGCCCATGTGCAGCTCAGATAATAGTTCCGCAGTCATAATGAAATAGTGCCGATCGAACTCCGTGGAAAATATTTCGCTGCATATTCGTCTACGATGATTTCCTTGAGTTGGTTAACGGCAGAACATGATTGATGTTTCAGAATTTTCACACGCGTTGGGTTCTTAAAGGCCGCGTTGATGTAAGTGGCATGCATCTGGTCGAGATTTGGTTGGATGTATACACTAGGCCTGCACTCGACCGTTCGTTTCGGAATTGGTTAGTGCCAGCTGCATTGAACTGCCTGATGTGTCGCTTCACGCCCGCGACGCAACCGGGAAACTTTACGAAGCTGGCGTGGCAAAATATTACGGAGCCAGATTGAACGATCGTGCAGTATGGACAAGTGCCCACGCGTCATTTCTGTTATGACTGGCGTAGAGCATAGCAGCCTTTTATTTGCACACTATGTAATGCAAACGTTTCCAGCTGTGTCGTACTCTTAACTCCGATGCCAATATCTATCTGGGCCAACAGTGATCTAGATCGGCGCTTCTGGTGATGTCACTGAGGCCAGTCACATTTTGGAGGGGGCCACCAACAGGCACACGCTCTGTGCGACACTGTCATGAAATGAGGCTTATTTCGTGAAGTTTTATTTTGTTGTTGCTTCGTTTGATCGTTGCGTCAATAGTGACTATAAAACAACAAGGGATGGCGACGAAGCAACCATTCATAGGCATCACAATCCGTGCGTATAGCACTCCATTGTGGAAAATATTGAAGCGGCGCTTTTCTGAGTTCTGAGTTTAATTCAAGGCGCGAGAGTGGGCATCTCGCCAGGGTGCGATAATCTCACTTAGGAAAAGAGTCGCGTGGATTAGGTTTAATTGGTTACGTTTGAATTTACCGGCCAGTGTTTCTCACTGCTAAGAAAGCATTTTAAGTAAGGTCCGTGGTTCAGAACCTCTTTTATCATCTGGACGAACTTGCTTGCAATAAAAGCCATCATAACTGATGTTGAAAGCCTTTCCGAGTACAGACGTTTTTCTGAAACTAGGCGGTCGCAGGAACCCAACTCATGTCCCACTCGTGAACTGCATTTGAGCGTCGACCACAATGCTATGCCGTTCGAAAGCCGTTTATTTGATATATTTTGTTTCTGATACTGTGTGTGTGTGTGTTTTTTTTAGCCGATTGTATTATATTGTATGATAGCATTTTATTTTTGTTTTAACCAACCTTGTCCGTTCTCACTGTCGCTCACTTTTTGATTTCTTCTCCCTGCCCCTAGGTATCTCTTTGGTTTAGCCGTGCCACTTCAGGTGCTTTCAGATATGAGATACTGAAGCTTGCAAATGTCTTTATGCTTCTTTTTTATATTTCTTAAATGAGAAACCACGTACTACTATTTCATCGAAAATGAGCTTCAGAAGATAATTTACGACTTTTCTGGTATAGTATAAACGTGGGGTGACACATTCGACGAACTTCTCGCGATTAGGCATGTGATGCGCACTCTCTCTTTGGCGCGAACAGTGCAACCACCGCCTCCAGCGACTCCACCTGAAGAGACTGAAACAGCGGCCATATACACGGGTAAGCTGACAAGCTTACAATAACGGCTCAGCAATGGTTCAGGCTTATCTTGTTGCCCTTAATAAATGGCCGGTTTGTTTGCTACAGAAAACCGGAAGGACACCAGTCTTAGCATCAGTCGTGAAGAGCTAGGCCATGTTTTTGCCCATTGACAACTATAATCATTTTTAGGGGACGGTATAGAGCGATGCTTGGGAGTAAGCGACCTGTGCAACCCTCAGTTGTGACCTTCAATGAGAGCGTTTCAAGTTATCTTGGGAGCCAGGTTTTGTGACGTCATCGTTATTACTCGTGCTTTCACGGGCATAACATCCAGAGGAGTATCTTTAAACCTGCATTGTTTGCTTTGGTTTTGTCGTACGGCGATACCCGCTATCGATTCTTCAAATTTTTAGTAGAAAGCGAAATTAAAACTGTTATCGTCTTTTACAGAGCCTCCGGCAGTGAGTAAGTTGAACACCTTTCTAAAACATTTCACTCTTCTCTATTCCGTAATTTCAGCGTGGCTCAGCGACCAGATGGTAAAGGAGGTGGTGCTTCGATGCTTGGGATATGGATCACAAATGCTTTCATTACCTGTGCCAGTGTGTGCGTTGTGAACAGTTTCCTGGACGCAGAGCTATTGCGGAGGCCCGCCCGATGTGCCGAGTGCTCAGTGACCTAAGACATTTGCGGGTGGGCCTCAAGCAAACTACTGTATACTGTACCATAGTGTATGTATTTCTTTTAATTTTACCTACCCTTTTCCTTCTCCCTATCGCTCACCTCTTTGATTTCCTCTACCTTCTCCTCGCTGTCCCTTTATTTCCGCCGCACCAGTTCAGGTGTTTCAGATATCAGATAGCAGATACCGGGGCTGGCAAACATCTTTTCTTTCCTTTGTACATACAATAAATAACCACTACCACCACCGCCTTCATTCGCGCACTCCTTGAGAAAATAGTCTTCCGACGACATATTCGTTTATTTTGAAGCCCTTAGAGCGTCGCAATGCTGTCTGTGTACAAGGGACAGCGAAAATATTCAGTCCATGACAGCATAACTGCTACCAAAAGCAAGCGCGCCGACCGCCTTTTTTTCCCTGCGCGTATTGTGGCGTCATGCAGGAAGCGAATATTTTGAGAGGGTTCAGTGGTGATATGACATTACACGTTTTAAACCCAAAATATTACATAGGCTTTCAAGCTTCACTAAATGCTACTTACATCTCTTTATTACGCAGCATCATCCCTCGCCCCTCTGCCCCGAAGCGAACGAAATTAAATTAGATATGGCACAAATCAATGTTCCGGTGGAAAATGTGCTTATGTAATACCCCGCGAGGGGTCTTTAAGGTAATAAAATGAAATTAAATCAAATAAAAGAGTGCAGGGCTCGGAAACAAGGGGTGGTTATTGTATGCGCGGGAGGGTAGTAATCAGGCGCTGCTGCAGTAGGACCATTCAAGTTTGTTATGGCCCCAGTTAGGCCACTAAGAATAAAAATGTTGGCACGACCTTCGGACATTTTTCGTAGAACACATACGCTCCCAAAGTCTCGACTGCCAAGTAATATTCTCACCTATATATTTCTCTGGTACGATATTACTGATTTCTGAGCATGCCCGAGTATCTTACTTAAAAGCCACATGCAGATTGCGAGGCGATTCACAATGACCACGGATCGGGGGCGAATTAAAGTGCCACATTAATATACATGCTCACCAACAATTTGCCAACAGACCTATATAGAGTGTTTCTACGCGAGGGTCGTCACATACTTTACTTGTAAAGAGGGCAGAGAATCGGGCGAGGGAAAAGGGAATGGAGAGGGGGGCACGAAGCGATAGACGCTGAGGCAGCAATAATTTTTTCTTTGCCCGTTCACGTTTTCATCCATCCCTTCACTATTTGCTGAACTTCAAGTACATACTCTCTCGTCCTAAATGCTTGCTGCTATTTACTTGCTGCCTGGAAACAGCGGTCCTATTGGTACATTTTCATGTAAGAAAAGTACTTCATAAAAAAGTGTTTCTGCGGGTTGCGCTCTCACCCTGTACTCTTAGCAGGGTGCCACTACCGCGTTCACGTTCCGCGATGCTTTGAAAATATGTCAACTTTGAAATGACGTTTCATATTTTCATGTTCAGTTGTTGATACATTTGGGTTCTCGTAACCAAGTAAAAACATCATATGTGCATTGCTCTGTAAGAACTTCAGCGACTTTTGACTACCAGTACTGCATTATATATGCCGTAACACGAGCTTTTAGCCATAACCAGTTCCGGTTTCGGCTTCGAAGCCGGTGAGTGGCTTTAAGTTTGTAAACGTAGTTTTGGCCGCGAGAGTGCAGCTCGATTAGCACAAAGCTGCTGAACACCGCGAAGGAGCTTTTATAAGTTGGACAGGGTTCAAAAACAAAATGCAGCTGCCACCAGCAGCTGCTCTCTTCACACGCAAACGGAGTATTTGGACGCTGAGTTTTGTCCGGATCTCGAGAGGCTAGAGGCTTGGCTACAGCACCCTTCACTTCAGAAAAAAAAAAAAAAACGATCATGAAATTTCCACTTTCTTTTCTGCGTATAGACATCAGGAGTTTTAAATATGCAGTATAGAAATATAAAAATTAAAAATTTTCAGCAGTAAATTTATCGTCTGCGGCGGAAAAATGCCGTCATCGTAGACGAGTTGGTAAGAACTCGTTCTCTGTAACGGTTTGGGGAACGATAAAATGAGAAAAACGGGACATATGTGAAACCTCGACCTTTAGACCTTAAATGTCAACTACAACCTGTCTCTGGCATGTGGAAGGTTGCAGGTGATATGTCCGGGAACAAATTTGTGGGTGGTTTTTGTGACGTCACTGCTTTTGCGTTTACTTACATTGACCGTGTGTGTGAAGTTAGCCGGGACGTATGTGTCACGTAGTTTTGCCGTATAAACTCGCGTGATGAGCCTTTGGTAAAATCAGGCTTGTTTAAAATGGATAGCGAGCCTCGTCCTTCGCGGTACTTGTCGGGGACCCGACACACTGCGAAAAACGGCGTTAAAGGCAGTACTTTAGCGCGCTGTACTGGTTTTGGCCATGTTAAACTTCTGAAATTAGTTTTTAAATCTAATGATATAGCCCTTTAAAGCGCGTGTATCAAGGGCGCATATGGAGAATATACCTTTAACAGGTGTGCTGATTATAACGCGTTCACAAACCCCAGGCAGAACAAGCAATGTCTAAAAAAAAAAAAAACACTCCCTAGATTTCTTTATGTTGTATAATTCCTTTAAAATGTTACCGGAACAGAAGAAACCCCAAAACAAGGGAATGAAATCCTATGAAGATGGTCTGCAATCTGCCATCAGGCTAGGAAATCGGCTAGCTTGACTTTAATTATGTTTGTGTGTTTTGCGTTGTTAATCAGAGGTAGCGTTATTTGCCGCATCGATCAATTTTCGGGAACGTTTGTGTTTCATATCTTTCTGAAAAAATTTATTTGTAGTCTGAAACCATTTTCTTTACTACGCATGACACTCTGCTGACACCACCCATGACACTCTGATACTTTGGTATTAAGTGTTACTCATGGTGACGGCGTGTACTCCTTGTAAGTGCACACTGCCACTTTTGCCAAGGGTACTTATTATTTATAAAAAGAGAGAAAATTGCGGAGATTCAACCCCGTCAAACCTAGTTATCCTAACGTCAGCTTTGGTAAACATGGCGAGAGTGTACGCATATTAAGTGTACAGCTACTTTTTAACAGGGGCACTGCGCTGCATATGATGGTAAGTTCCGGGAATATGGGAAAGTATAACAGGGTTTATCCTAAGCCGTTGTAGTAATGGGCAAAAAGTATGAGGGCGTCTGAGAGGCGCACAGCTAGGTAATGTTAAATTATTATTTATTTATTTACTTCAGTTACCCTCTTGGCCCGGTGGGCATTATAGAGGGGCAAAAAAAAAAAAAAGGAGGGGAGGAAAGAACATGGTTACATGGCATTGTAGGTTATGAAGGCAAATGATGTTTACAATGCAGAATTCACACAATAAAATAATAACAGCAAACAAAACAAATTATACAGGTTGCAAATTATTAAATGCATAAATACAGGATAGGGTGGAAAAAAATGACGGTCACGATATCGCATACAAACAGCAACACTCGATAAAAAAAAAAAAGGGAAGGAGATAAGAAGTCACGTACAACGCGCAACATGATCGCTGGAAGGCCCAAAGTGCACAACTTCACCTATAAAACTATGAAACTAAAATAAATATTACTATCAATCGTTGCTGCACAGTACACAGCTTTCTTTTAAATTCATCGACATTGTCAACAAGCATCAGCGTTTCAGGCAGGCAGTTCCACTCCGTTGCTGTTTTGGGTAAAAATGAATATTGATAAGATGCAGTTCGAAAATGAGGTATTCCTGCTTTACAAGAGTTATCGATGTGCGATGAGACGTATGCCGGTGATGTTATAAGTTGAGGCCTAATTAATAAGGCCTAGGGTTTTATTCTATTAAGGATCCGTCGTAAATTTAAATTTTATCTGTCGTCACGTCAGCGTAATGGCAGCATCAGAAAAAAGCAGTAAGACTACATTCACAATAAGATAGGTAGCGGGTCCTCAAGTTTAAGATAGCCTTTTCCATTCACAGTGCACACTGGCTCATCGTAAGATATCGTTAGATATGATAAGTAACCTATTGGAGGTCTAGTCGCAAATGAGCCATTGGTCTGACCGCGTCACAGAGATATTATAAAGTCGCAAGAATGCCGCCGAACGGTAATGACGAATGGTCATACAAACAATTGTCGCTTATTCAGATATGGACAATGGATCCTCATGGACTATGGTCCCTGGTAAATTAAAACTTGTTAAAACTTTCTACAGCTCGATTTGACAAAAGAGCCATAGAGTATTTTTCATGACAAATGTTCGTCTTTACTTTTGTACTGGTATAACAGGGTTATTAGTGTAACGCATTTGGTTCAATTAACTTCTTTTTCCCACAGCTACTGAGGATCTCAGACTGTGGGATAAACGTAAGTACATCTGTTTTTATCTTCTGCACGCAACAATCTGTGCTTAGCTCCTGTTCGAGACAATCGTCTTTTTGACTACCATGCAGTAAAAGTATAAAAGTATCGGTAGAAATGGAAATTTTGTAATACAAAAGTGCGCGCGCGCACGCACGCACGCACACACACACGCACGCGCACACACACACACACACACACACACACACACACACACACAC
>JAJIZL010067819.1:0-11928 GCA_023969395.1 Amblyomma maculatum
ATTGGTGCATTCAACAATAAATTGAGGCAAACGGTCCCATTGCTGTGTTGTGAAAGGAAAGTATGAATTCTGGTAAAGTTTGGTCATGGCGAAATATGGGCTTACTACTTTGGAGTGGTTCAGTCTACTAGAGCTCTGAGATGCAGCAAAAATATAGGTTATAACACGAGAAGGGGCTTTTAACTCCTATTGCAAATAAAAAGTAAAAAAATCTCAGCATAGCATTTTTTGCCACGGTGCGCGCTTCTCAGCAGGGAGGTTTGCCCAGTCCAACCTTGTGTACTGTGCCCGTTGCTCATGTGTAAACAAATAACCAAAGCTCCTCCACAGCGGTCTGCTAACATTGGATGTACTTTAAACGCGCATACAGTTTCAGCAGTGCAGGCCCTACCAGATTTCGATAGGACTGCGCGCCATCTGGCAATGCTCCTCTCTAAATAGTTTTTCAGCACAAGACGAAAGCTACGGCGCGGACCCAGTGTAAATATATAGTTAATTCCCATTTAACCCGGTAGCTTGTAATTGCAAGGCACCGCGGCAGGAGCAAGAGGCGTAACCATAGAATAACGTTAATTTCTATTTTAAAGCCTTCGTGGGTATGCTGATGTTCGTCCCGCAGAAAAATATACATTTATTGCCGAGAGAATAGCATGCACAAATTCTTCCGCCATTCAGTTCGAACTCATGATACCAAAAATAATTCCGTGATAACTGTCTTGAAGTGAATGGCGGTGCTACAGTGTCGCCAAACCCCCTCCCTGACTTTTCTTTTTCGAAAGCAAAGGCGCATTTAATCCCCGCCCGTGATGATCTCGCCGTACAGACGAAGACAAGTCCCCTTGTCGATACGTTGGCTCTGCTTGCAAACTGAGGCGCCCTATCAATCCTTGTTCAGTGCCTCTTTCATACTTTGTAGCCATCTCCTTTCTCTCATACGTTATAAAAGGTTTACTGTCAGAAACTGCACAGAAGTTGTGTTGTGACAACAGAAAATTTTCTGTACTTTTTTTTTTCGATGGGGACGCTGGTCTAATCATGGGTTGTTTCGCTATCATCACCACCCTTGCACTTAATGGTTATTTTCGTAGAAATAAGAAATACAGAGTTTGTAATTTTGTCAAGGTAAAAAAGGGAATGTCAGCTTTTGCCTTCGGTGAGAATTTTTGTTAGGCATAAATAGGCGGCAGCGAAGAAACAGAAGCGTATTAAAAAACACTTCTAAATGTTGCCTCACATTTAGCCACATTTCCTTGTAAAACCGATCTGCGCAACGTATGCCATTTAATATTTTTCTTATTTTATCACCTGACAGATGAGCGGGATGCGATTGCTCAACAACGAATTATTTCGGAACTAAGCCATAATATTAAATTAGGAGCACTTTTTCGCGTCTTTTTTCTTTAGACACAGCCGTCTACTACAATAGCACTGTTCTTTGAAACATTTCCTATATATATTTACGGGCCCTGTAGATCGTGTTCATTTTTGTTCTCTATTTTCCACCGCTTGGCGAAAAAACAGGAAAAAAATAGTTTTCGAAATTCTGTGTTTTTTTTTTCCCCCGAGCCCTCCCATCTTTAAGTAGCACAATCTCAAAAAAAGAAGAAAAAAAAATGCACCCCTAAGGCGCGCTTCAAAGCTTATAATTCGTAAGGTTGTAAAATTTTCTTGACTGCTTTGCGGCTTTACATATCGTGGTTTATTTACGGTTGCCCATGTATTGACCACCTTAATATTTG
This sequence comes from Amblyomma maculatum, assembly GCA_023969395.1. NCBI lineage: Eukaryota > Metazoa > Arthropoda > Arachnida > Ixodida > Ixodidae > Amblyomma > Amblyomma maculatum. The sequence continues at coordinate 1,740 of JAJIZL010067819.1, forward strand.
TTGGTCGTTTTTGGTTGCCCGCTCTTATACGGAAGCTTTTTGTACTCGTGCACCTTTATGGGGTGCATGGGTGCACTAATGGTATTGGGGTACTAGGCCAACCTTTTCCACAAAAAGCAAGACAAATTTATGGCGTGAAAAAGGCACTCTCATCAGTATTACGCCTTTAAGGGTGTTTTTTTTTTTTTTTTTCGCAGTGTGGCCTCTGAGATCCGCACCGACAGAACTCTGTTCACACATTGCAATTTACTTGCAAAATCGGCCGGTGGGACCGACCCCTGCATTTAATATATTTTTGGACTTTAATAACTCGTGAAAGTTTCGTTTTCAGTGAAAGCAGTGCCATCGGCGTTAGAGTGATCGGTTTACACAGTCAAACGATTCAGTATGTTCTGAGAGTTCTTTTGATTTCAGGGAGGCATGGATTCGGATGACAAAAAAAAAAAAAAAGAATCGTCACGTCGTCGTCGCAAACTATTTTATTACTTGTGCATTTGCTGGTGAAAAGGCTTCAAGTGCGTTCATCTGATTAGACGTTACCTAGTGAACAGTACCTCCTGGGTAGGCAACTGGCGACAATGGAGTGTATAAAACGAATCTGCCGATCTAGAACCTGCGGACCCGATTCGAGCTAGGCATTCATAGGGTTCACAATCCCCAACAATGCGCTCTATAATTGTCATTGTGCGAATGTCCTCAAAAACACATTTCCTTTTATGTTTATTATACAGGGCATCTGCGGATGTCGAACATTACGCGTTAAGATTTTTTTGTTTTTTCTAGCCCAGTATATACCTTTCATTTGCTTTTTGCAGCAGCTGTGCATTCACTGTTTTGTCGATGCTTTTTGTTCCCTGTAATACAAGAGACTCACACAATACGACTTGAGTGGAGTTTACCGTACCGCAATAAATCTAATAATGGACTAAAATAATAGGCGCCAAGCAATATTTTGTAAGAACGATTTTCTGTAACTTGGAAAGTCAATTACGGCGACCTCCTATAAGATTTGTATTTTTTTTCTTTCGGAATAAACAACGAATTGAAGAATGAAATTACGCTGTCCGCATGTGGTAAAGACTGCGGACGTCTATCGAAAAGTACCCGCTCTTCGTACTTTTGTTTGCGGTCTCATTTTCTTCCCCTTCCTTCACTCTCTCTTTCCCCTTCCCCCATAATGAAGGAAACTAGAGGTTTTGAGTGCCTACGACAAGCCTGTACACGAAGTTAACTCCACCCGATTAACTATGTATTTTTCATACCACTAAGGAGGAAGACGCTATCTATACACCCGCCTTCCAGCCCTTTTGCCCTCGAGCCATTTAACTCGACGGACAAAATGCCGAGGACAAAGAGCGCGAAATCGATCGTGCTCCTTTGAAGCGTCGTCTGTCTCAAACCCGTCAAACTGGAAACGCACACTCGATCCACTGTATAATAAGGAAGTTATACCGCCTAAAAAAAAAAAGAGAGAGAGAGAGAGAGAGAGAGAAAGAAAAGCCTTTCCGTTGTGGAGATTTAATTACTGTCGTGGACGGTGAATAATATGTCTTTCTATAGAGCCAGCTGGAGACTTTGCAGCATGCCGAATTGCCGTTATGTGCAGACTACTCCAGAGTAGCTGAATGTTTTCTTTTTTTTCTTTTTTTTCCTTTTCAGGGAACTGCATTCCTTCTATTGACGCTGCAGGATTTTGAAACGAATTCGCTACTGTCACTTGTTTTCCTAACGCAAATATCGCGTTTTAAGGGATACTTCTTTTTGCAGGACGCCGTCGTTAGAGTAGATAACTTGAGATTGAGTACCACGTAAATTGAACTTCTGTCAGAAAAAGAAAAGGAAGAAATGGGGAAAAAAAATGGAAACAGTTCTCGCAGCATACTTATGCATGATGGCGTACACTACGCGGATTTGAAAGCGGCTTTCGAAGCCTGTCGTTGCCGCAGGTTTATTGGCAGCGTGTCTATGCATATGCGTTTTGCTGGAATCGGTAACATCATTCGTTCCAAGTCTAACGGCACGTGGAAAACGAATGCGTCGTTTTGATAACTTCTTTTTTAATTCCTCCGAAGTTTTCCTTAATAAATCGTTCCTGCTGCGGCGATTTCTCTGGTGCTTCGCCATTTCGCGCTGATGTTGTTGCTGTCTTCTTTTGGAGCGACATCAACATTCCTACCATGAATGCATACCAATTAACATTCCTGTTCATTCCAGTGGTACAAGCATGTTCATATACGCAGAGCTGGATGGCAAATGAGCAGTCCCTGTAAAGGGGACGTCTGATGAGTTAGCGTAGACGTGTATCTGATCATCGGACGCCTCCTGCGCATGCGCAGAGGCAGGAGCAAGTAGGGCCACTGAGCATGAGCAACCGGAATCCGTAGTGTTCATCTACAGAAGTATTTCTCCGCTACGTCAAAACTGTTCGTCGCAGGCCAGCTGAGAGACATAGAGATGAAGAAAAAAAGGAGGTAGTGACTATCTCTGTGTTCTTCCGCCTAAGGGAAAGTCTAGAGATGACACTCGATCCACAAAAGATGTGTGGCCGGTGGCGGACAATATAGACTGGCATAGGCAGATGCGATACAGACTGGAAAGGTGCTCGTTGTAAAAAAAAAAAAAAAAGAAGAAAAGAAAAAAGAAAGGCATCTTCAGAGCCATTGAGTCTTACTGAAGCGCAAGACAAGCCACGTGGGCATCAAGATAGCTTGCGCTGACGTCCCTGTGGTCGCCATATTGCCAGACTAGGAACACGGCGAAGCTTCTTCGCTAATCTACACCACAGTCGCCACCTGCGGGTTCGGAGTGTGGATACTCGGTGGAAGCTATGTGGGTGAGCCATCATCGGGCCTACGGCGTCACGTACGATCAAATATAATACAGCGAAGTACGCGAGTTGCAACACCACTGACAAGGAGAAGACGAGCAAGGCAGGGCGCATTATACGAATAAGCTGTGCACATGGGTGCGCGATTAATTCATGTGCGACGGGTATGTAAGCGGCTGCCTTCGACGACATCGGCACGGACGGCGGGCTTTCGCCAGGTGCGGTGCCCTCCCCTCTCTCCTTAGAAGCGCAGCAAACTTGGAAGCAGGCCAGAGCGAGCGGCAGCAACGCTCAGCGGTGCATCGCGCCGAGTCGCCCGCTGAGCGCCGACGACGATTGGCGACACGCTGCGAGGCACCCGGCGGTGATGCTCCGCTGCCATTGTGTGCGCGTGTTCAGGCACCCTTTCCGGCGCGGACAACACTCTCTTCGAAGCCTCCGTGCATATATTCTTAGCTCGCTCCCAGCATCCCAAGCAAGGGTTCGAGGATATGTGAACGTACAACGTACGTACGGGTCAGCTGCTCGATAGTGGTTTTGCGGCATGTCGTCCAGCATAAAATTACAAGGGTTCAACGCTGCTGAACCAAACATTGAGAGAAAGCATAAGCTGCGGGTTACCGAGCATTCTTCTTCTCTTTTTCTTCTTCCTCAGCCCACATATAAAGCCCCGCTTTAACCAACCGATATGAACGTGCCTTAGTGGTCTATAGGGGTAACGTGAATGCCAGGGTCCTAGCAGGCTGATTCCTACATAACCGTCAAATGTGAAACGAGAGACCCAAGTTGGCAGCTCCTGCCAGCTTGGGGTCGTCTACGGGGGTCGTCAAAGGTCAAAGGTCAGTGGTGGTCACCGCCGTTCCACGCTGAAGGCTCGAACTGCGAGCAGTATTGCTTTCGCAATAAAAACACCGCTAATCATCGCCGGCGCTTTCCTTGCAGTATGTTTTGGGTGCACCAATGATAATGATTGAAAATTATTATACACAGAAGGGGTAGGGGACGGGGAGAGGGGAGCCAACCAGAAAGTCGATTAATGCGTGCTGGACGATCCATCGCTGTTGAGTCGGACCGGTGGTGCACTGGAGAGACTCCCACGTGTCAGACGTTTGTGAGTCGTCTGCACATAACTGTGACGCTTTCACAACACGTGGAGTAGTGGGCCAGTCTGACAAACAGTACGTACTAGCAGACTTTAAGGAAAAGTTCCAGGCTGCAGCTTTCGCTTTTCTGCTATGGAAGCTTTGACATCGGCCAAGTTTGTAAAGATTGTAAAATCTCATCTCAAAAATGCACGGAACTAGCTATATGCTACTTTGTACACATTCATTCTACTCCAATACGCTCCAGGAAAAGCAAGTGCGCGGAAAGCGCCAGCGAGTAGGTTTCGTTTTCCTATTGCTTCTACTACGAGCTCTCATTCGCTGCTTTTTGAACTACCTCGTAGGTGGCATGCCGCAAATTCATCTGGCCGAATGGCATTTAAGAGAGACGCAATAAATTTTAGATGCATATGTTGAAAATGAACGTCAAGGGGTGGATATTTGGGTTAACTGGTTAGTCTACTTCGCGGTAACAAATGGTGCAATGCGACATCCGGATAAAGGAAGGACAGGACACTTTAAACGAAGGCGCTAGCTTAAAACTAATTTGCTCAAAATTCTCCACTGCCGTTACTCTGCCTCTGTCTGCTGTTGTGCCATTTATTATCACGAGAGGAAACGCAGGATTGGGAAACATTTGCGAAAGTCAACACAGGTTTACACACCCGTGACGTCATAGAAACCTCCCCCATTCGCAAACGCCGCATGAATGTAACCGGCGAAGCACACGTAAGTCCATTCAGTCGTCAAGGTGTCACTGCAGCTCGCCACATTTCATTGACGCGGTTTCAATGTGTGCGCGCTGGTCCTATGGTGCTAAAAGGACAAATATAATTGCTCCGCACTTGTCGTTCCACATACAACACAACAGCGTCGCGATATTTCAGAGGCGCTGCTGTGGTATAATGACGGCACAGGCTGAGAAGTTCGCCTCGAAGACCGAGATTAAAGCTACTTGTGACCACCTGCAGTAGCAGTGCAGTGACTGTGGAAGAGACGACCCAATCAGCGTAAACACGTTGGTCCAGTATTGGAAGTGTGTTAGCAACACACTGGCCATATGTAGGGCCGGAAATTGTCAACACTGGGGACATGATTTGTGATGCCTGGGGAAGTAACTCCAAGACAAGAATTCATCGACGAAAAGAAAGTACTGACCTGCAGGAAGACTTGATCAATATAAAGTAACTAGCGAACCATATGCGATTGTCTCTAGGGATGCATTAAGAATGTATAGCGACCATACGCATTGGTTGCGGACATGTATACGTTTGTAGTACATGTGTGCAAGGCGAGTGCGGGCTTTCTTGTAGGTACAATTATAGTCAATAGTAATTGGTTTTCAAGTGGTACCTACAGCTGGTGGTAGTTAATAAGCGCTCGAATTCATGTTTTCTTATATCTGAACAGCGGGAGGAATAGCACCCTTAACGGTATGTCGTATACGGCGGGCTGTAGTGATTGATGAAGTGCCAAGTGGTAGCGAGTCATATGCCACCCTTTTGTATAGCGCATTGATCCAGCCGCCTGTCGCCCCGCCTTGGCTGTACCTTTTATAATTGCCTTTTCCTGTCTGCCCTAAATTTAATTGGGTTAAATAAAGAACCGTGCGCAAGTCACCAGAGTTCGAACTCGGTTAACGCTATTTCAGAATAAAGTTACTTCCCTAACTCTGAGCCTAATTGTATGGCCAGATGGCAGCGGCTTTGTCGCGAGGATTACTTTCAATCATGAATTAATGTCCGGATGTGTGATGGTAAGTATAGACTCACCACCACGACATCATAAGACGTGGCAAGTATCTAACAAAGGTATTGTTGCGTTGCTGATCAATGCATATGCACTCGTCACCACTAAATAAAGTCAAACTTCAAGATTAGGCTGAACTCGAAATCCTTTAACCCTGCTTCTAATCCATTCTTCCTATAGACCCCACGTAGCTCCCCACTCAGAGTGACAAAGAACTTGTGGAGTTCAGTTGGTTCAGTGCAGTCCGACAAACCAAACAGTTAAGCTTCATTTTTGCCGCAACACACGCTTGCCAAAAGTCGTATTCTAAGAATAAGACGTATTTATTAGTTTTGGCCGCCGCTGTTGTCGGCATTGTGGCATTGAATGCCGCCTGCCACTATTCTAATCCCTAGCAGAGCACTGACAATTGGCGGCAAAGGTCACGAATGGTGGCGCCATCTCGTGGCAAGTGAAAGACGTCATTGATGAGTCGCAGACCCAAAGGTTGACGCAGTTTGAGGCACGCGACTCAGGACCAAGATAGGGCGGTCGCCAGACGGCCCCGTTTTAGAGCTCCATTACCCGCCGTCTCGCTTTTCTTGTCTAGCAAAGAGCCACGAGTACCGCTTTCGCTATGAGGAAGCTGGGATGGAAGCAGAAATACGCACACACGGAGAGGACGAAAGGCTGTGGCGTACAGCAGTCTTTATCCTTTCGTGCCTATATGTAAAACAACTATCAAGCTAGAACAGAGGATTGGGTTTGTTTATCACTCATTCTAGGTTAATAGGTTAACAGCGCAAACAACGTAACGGAAACACAAGAGAAACGGACGACACCACGAGCGATAATTTTCAAGCAAGCTTACAGCGTTTTGCAGTTTGACTTTGTTGCGAGTGTTATGATACCGAAACTTACAAAAAATATTCTAACCAATAATGTGCATTCACGCGAAAGGGCATTCTACTCTAGAATTCGTTTTCGCTTGACTTAACATTGATATGCCTCCTCATAAATTTTGCTACTGAACCATTCCATGGTTTGAAAACGGCAGCAGATAAGATACATTTCTGAACCCTGTCTATTATAAATTAAGAAGCGAAAATAGCTAACTTTGGCCCTAAAATAAACTCCTCTTTGTTTGTTCCTATCTTAGGCACGCTTCACTCATGAGCTTTCATTGATGCATTTCTTCTCCCAACGAGTTTCACGGCTATTTTGATGTTTTCCTGGAGGTAATTTTATCTCGACCTCAGGATTTCCCATTTCTTCGATTCACTCTCGTTCACTCCGCTTTACTTTCGCATTTATTTCTTTGAACACACTTCAGCTCTACACATAAGCTAAAGAAAAAGTTGCTTACGACATTATTATCATATAACCGTAAATATACTGTAATTTTAGCAGAAAGCTAGCGTGCGTATTGCGATGTGTCTAAAGAGAAGACAATTAAACTGGCATTGATTGGCGTGGATAAGTGCTCGTGTTCGGCCTCCCGAAAGAATAGTTACTTTAAACTCCAGTCAAGTTCTCCTGACTCGCCTTGCCGGTTTACGTAACACCTTGGAGGCGCCGAATGCTGTTTTAATCGGCCTAAAGAGTCCACTTTTATTCCACTCATTTCTTCGCCCAAGTGTTCTTGATACGCGCCATCCAAGATCTTCGCCAAATTAGACGGATGTTTATTTAACTGACTCTGATCGTCAACGGCAGTAGCGTCGAAAGCAGTCAGTGGACAGCACGTCTGAGCATGATCACGCGCTGAGCTATAAGAATGTAGGTATGGAAATTGCCCTCTTGTTATCTGCAAAGAGAATAAAACAGAGTACCAAGGAAACCACGGTACACAGAATCATTTTGAGGCAATAGGCGAATGTCATCAGAGGCTTAAAAGGTTAGATTTCCTGACCGAAGTACGCCAATATTGAATCTAAAAAACGCGCAGGACAAATGAAAGCTAAAAAAAAAAAAAGAAAAAAGAAAAAGAAGGTTGAGGTTTGGGATAAGGGGGGATAGGGGAGGAGGAGGGGGGGAATATGGCTCCCGTTTGCTGGATCCGCTTGCAGATCCTCGTTCGCATACGTGCACTTTTGCTGCTCGGTTAATCAGAAATATTTTTATTTGTGCCTCTATTATTCCATACATACTTATTAGAACACAGACGTAAGATACGATTTTGGGTGAAAGGCCACCCGGCATAGATACAAATCCCCTCTTTAACCAGGTCGTTGCTGCGTGGCCCAAGAGCAGCGTGTTTAACTAATGGTGCAAGTGTCATGGAGATCATGGATTCCAGCCCCATCCTCCCACTACAAACGCGAAATCAAGTTTGCAGCGCCTGCTAACGCGACCATATGTCATGCGTCCTCGCGACGCCACGCAATCCCGATGGCCTGTCAGTGCTCAGTCATGCAACCTGTCAAATACCACCTGCCAGAGGCACATCTGTGGTTGTTCGCTCACAACGCCTACGCCGATAACGCCGACGCCGAATTTTCTCTCGTACGGGGCTTTTAACGCTCTCACGTTAACGTAATTTGGTCGCGAGCAGAATATGTATTCCCAGATACGGGGAACAGGAAGGTCCTTTGTTGTGCTTCGAGTTGACTCGTTAACTGGCTTGAATGGGGAAAGCCCACGTGGCTCTCGCTTGACTGCTTCTCTCCGCTTGTTTGATTTAGGTGTTGCGTTAGGCCATAATTGCTAGCCGCTGCTATTTGTAATAACTTTCCTTCTCAAGGGAGCTCTCGTTTTTCTTTTCATTTTCTCAGTCTGCTTCTCCTCCGCAGCGGATGGATGGCATGACCATTATTCTTCGTAGCGTATTACAACTGCACAAGCAAATACAAGACAGGGGAAGTTTGGAAAGAGGCATCGTGTATTCTAATGCAAATACGGTAAGAACGTCTCGAGATACGCTTATAGGGCAAGGACCTTAGGGGCTTCGTGTATCTGATATATATACCCCGCTGTCAAACTTCACTTAGCGCGCACCAACTCCGTAGATCTCAGTTCAGTGTCGCATCAACTCAAAGCAGCGCTCGTTAAACATGCATGAACTCGACGTCATATACGCTATGTGAGGGCAAGCGCGTTGACCTATAGCATCGGCTGTGCTGATTTATTGGATATTCCCTTTCGTTCATAATTTTGCGAGTAAAATAACTGAGCGAGTTCCAGGTAACTTCCGGCATTATCTTCGATTCCTTGTTTTCTCCTTTAGCAGGAGCGCGTACAGCTCCAAGGGCAAAGAGGATACAAACGATGAAACCGGGAGAAGCTGTGTTGGACGATATGCATGCCGCCTTCGAGCTTGCATCGAGATTGAAGTTGCCCGACGAGTCCTGAATACCAAGGAGTGCGGCTAGCTTTTGTACTCACAGAAGCACTGCTTGGCGCACCCGTCGTTGTCGGCAGTGCCGTATACACCGCAGCACCTGCCATCATGATGCCAGGGAAATTTCACTCATGCTGTCATGAAATGCGCCCCCATTTATTTCTTTGTTCTCCCGAACAAAAAAGAAAAAAAAAAAAGACGTCTCAACTTACGTGATATTCGTCTCGATGCCAGGATCATGCAAGAATAATTTGATACCCCAAACCACAACAGTTGGTGTGTATATGTCGTCCAACGTTTGATTGCACGCGTTCTCTGAAAAGCTTTCAGGCATAGCGTGGGCCTGATGGATGAATAACAGTGCTCTATAAGATGTGCTCAGATTTTTGCAAGCCCTTGTAATTAACTAGGTCAGTGATTTTGAAACTGGGTTCCGCTGTGCCCACCTAGGAGTTCCACAAGCTGCTTTGGAGTGTTCCACGAGTTCTACCTGAGCTACATCGCCCTCCCCTATCCCTTTCCAACTCGTTGCTACGCGTGCACACTAGGCACAGTGCCTGGTCCGTTTAAGCTCATATTAGAACGTTAGCAATGATCCCTGCTCGTTCCACCGTATCGCGTCGTCAGCGTACCATGCCACATATTGATGGCCTTTGGGGTTCCTTGATTCAAAAAAGTTTGAGAACTCCTGAACTAGGCAATAAGACAATTTAATGGTATTACCCGCCGCTTCGGCGATGAAATGAACATGTTGCATTACAGCTAGCAACCCCGGTGGAAAACTATGTCTCGAAAGAATTTCTTGGAAACGTTAGAGGGGGTCATAGGACGGGACCGGGTTGTGTGTGACCCGCGACGAAGTTTCATAATTGAGCTTCTCTTTGGCAGAGTCGGCGGAAAAACCGGGACCTCAGCGCCCACCACTGTCGTGCATCGACTTCGCATTCCTAGACGAAGTGTGATGTACGCGGTGTCACACAGATCACCAAGCAGCTCGCAACGATTTTCAACACGAGAAGTTTGTAACGCTAACGCTGAGAGCGCAGTTTACACTAATGTGCCTACTTTCTTTTTGGGAAATTATTTAACCTTGAGAAAAGCACTTTTCCAGCTGAACATTGGCGTGCTCGCACGCACGCACGCAGACACACACACACACACACACACACACACACACACACACACACACTA
>JAJIZL010067822.1:0-13068 GCA_023969395.1 Amblyomma maculatum
TTTATAAACGTTGGTTATTTCCTCCGTGTCCTGCCCCTTTTCAACTTTAGGCAGCGTGGCGGGAACGGCAGGGAGGAGATTGCGAAAATCTGGAGTGTGTTCAGGGCGTCTGCGAGCACGGTCACGGCTGGTCTCGAGCGCGCTTTCCTCGAGACCGGCCGTGTCACGGTGATCCTGTTGAGAACGCCGTTGAAGAGGTGGCGTTAGTGTCGTTCGAGCGGCGCACTGGCTGTCATGGAAGCCGAGTGCGTCGCCATCTCGTGGTAGCGTCTGGAGAGTCAAAAGGGATCAGTGCCTCTCGGATCTCGCTTATACTTATCACTTACTAGGACTCACGTAGCGTTGGTATTCGGCTGCTGTTCAGCGCGACAGAGGTAAATTCCGTACACTCCGTAAAATCCGACGTCGGCATTGTAGGTGAAAAATCAGGAGCATGCCAATATGACAGGCGGTACTTGGCATGTGATGGCCGAGAATTGATTATTCGTCGGGCTGAGTGACGTCACAAGAGCCCATGCTATGGTAGGAGCTGCAAACTATAACTTCTTTTTCCAGACGGGAGGTCGAGATGACAGTTAAACTTCATTGTTGAACCCTTGGATCCATTTATAGTCGCACAAACGCTATCCCACGCAGAGGCGTTCCTAACGCGAGTATTTTTACTTATTTATGCGGGGTGGTCTTGTTCCTAATTGTGTAGCTTATGACTGTATGCTAATGTGTATGTATATATGAAGTAGTTAGAGGCACACATTACCTAAAAGCCATTATAGGCACGTTTATGTGAACGAGGAGTCGCAGATGGAAGTCATCAAATGCAGTCCTTGAAGGACGAGTTTTAGTTCCCCCATTGGTTTTCTACAAGGCCCGTGTAGACGATATTATGTGAAGGTGGGGCAGACATTTGTGGGGAGTTGCTGTTCCCACTTGTAATTAATGCAATGGTCTGTCCAAGCAACAAAACCACACAGCCGTTGAAACAGCGATGCAAATCAGGCTGGGATGACGATAACAGTAAGGCGGCGCCGCTGTTTGCTATGCACCGAAAGAGGACAAAGCATATTTCTTTGTAAGGGAGCGTGAGCTATAAATTTAGTTTTTTTTCCCGGCTCATTCGAAGATTCAAGTCTATCAAAAAAGAATTAATTGCTTTTATTTTGTGCAATTCATTTTCCTAAGTTAAAGGAACAGATTTTCAAAGCCTCAATAGTTTTACAGAGCGGCTTTAGAAGTCTACATGTGACAACGGCCTGGTCAGCAAAGTAGGGGAGAGAAGGAAAAGGAAAAATAAAAGTCCGGTTGATATCAACTGGTAACAGATTCGCGGAGTGCTAGAGCGGCGCAAACAATCGGATATTTGACAAGATAATGTTGGCCATTGATATACCGGACCCTCCATTTTCCTCGCCATAAACGATACTATGTCGAGCTTGATTCCAGGTTTGCGCCTTCATTGCTGAGAGGCGTGAAAAGACTCCAGAAGATCTTGACGTTCGGACAGTAAGTGTATTATACAGTCTTTGATTTCTAGGAATGCATTAATGCATACTATTCCGTTAGATACAAGGTATACTACTTACTGAAGTTTGGTTTGGTTTGGTTTCTGGGGCTTAACGTCCCAAAGCAACTCAGGCTATGAGAGAAGCCGTAGTGGAGGACTCCGGAAATTTCGACCACCTGGGGTTCTTTAACGTGCACTGACATCGCACAGCACACGGGAGCCTTGCTTTTCGCCTCCATCGAAAAGCGGCCGCCGAGGCCGGGATTCGATCCCGCGTCCTTGGGAACAGTAGTCGAGCGCCGTAACCACTGCTGAAGTATTCGCCATAATAGAGTTATGGTAACCCTATATAGACTTCAACCAATCAAAAGATCAGGCAGACTTTCGTAAAGGTTACACTATACTGTGAAATTGATCATAGCCATACTATTGCCCAGGTGATAAAAAGAAATGCTCGAAATATAACCGCCCCCTGTGTAAATAGCATTCATTGATTACGAGAAACCATTTGACTGAATTGAAACTTCTGTACGGAGCATTGCAAAATCAGGGTGCATATAAAAGAGACATATTTTTAAGTACTGGGAGATATGTGCAGCGGCTGGTCAGCCATCATAGTCCTCCACCAAAAAAAAAAAAAAAGTAATAAAATTCCCATTTAGGTAAGAAGGCACGACCTCTCCATGCAGTACTATTCACCGCTTGTTTAGGGAAAGTATTCAGAGAGCTGGATATGGAATGGTTAAGGATAAGGGTGGATGAAGAGTACCTCTGTAATCTGCGATTCGTTGATGAGGTTGTCTTGCTAAGTAGCTCGAGAGACAAATTGCAAAGGATGATTAATGACATAGACAAGAGAAGCAGAACGGTATGCTTAACAATTATTACGCAGAAGACTAATTTATATTCGACAGCCTCGGAAAGGAACTGCATTTTGCAATAGGTAGCGAGACACTGGAGATAAAAATGGAATACGTCGTTTTAGGGCTGCAGCGGTGGCGTAGCGGTAGAACATCCGCCTCGCATGCAAGAGGACTGGGGTTCAAATCCCGGTGCCGCGCAATTCTCCACCGGATTAAAAAAAATATCCGCGTGTCGATGGAATTGCATAAACAGGTTTGGGTTGCGACCTGATGCCGGTGAACACCTCCGGCAACGCACTCCCTCACCAGAACAGGAGTTGGCCACCCTGGTACAGTAATTGGCCGCACCCTCTCATGATAAGCTCCACAAAACCCCGGCCCTCAGTCACCAGCGGCTACGGAACAACTGACCACGGCGGCGGTCAGACCTGTGACGCAGCAGGGGGTGCTAAGAAAGTCTGGCTCCGCTGGACAGGCCGCCATTTGAAACTGACCCTGGCAACGTTTAACGCCAGAACCTTAGCAAGTGAAGCTAGTTTAGCAGTGCTCCTTTAGGAACTAGAATGTATGAAATGGGATGTCATAGGGCTTAGTGAGGTTAGGAGGCCGAATGAGGCATATGCTGTACTGAAGGATGGGAGTGTACTGTGTTATCGAGGTTTACCGGAGAGGCGAGAACTATAGGTTTCCTTGTCAATAAGTATATAGCGGGTAATATCGATGAATTCTATAGTATTAATGAGAGGGTGGCAGGCATCGTAATTAGGCCTAATAAACGGTATAAACTGAAGGTTGTACAGGCCTATGCACCTACATGTAGTTATGACGACCAGACAGTTGAAAGCTTCTACGAAGATGTAGAATCGGCAATGCGAAAAGTAAAGACGCAGTATACTGTACTAATGGGCGACTTCAATGCCAAGGTAGGGAAAAAGCAGGCAGGAGAAGGCAGTAGGTGACTATGGCATTGGTTCTAGGAATAGCAGGGGGGAGTTACTAGTTGAGTTTGCAGAGCGCAATAACTTACGAATCATGAATACCTTCTTCAGCAAACGGAAGAACCGGAAATGGACATGGAAAAGTCCGAACGGGGAGACTAAAAATGAATCGACTTCATAACGTGTTCAACCCCCGCCATTATGCAAGATGTAGAGGTAATCGGGAAAGTGCGATGCAGTGACCACAGGATGGTGAGGTCCCGAATTAGCCTAAATCTGAAGAAGGAACGCAACAGATTAGTAAGAAAGAAACCCATCAACAAATTAGCGGTGAGGGGGAGGGCAGAAGAGTTCAGGATCTCGCTACAGGATAGGTATTCAGCTCTAACCGAGGATGGCGACATTACCCTAGAAGCAAGAAACAATAATTTCAGAGATATCGTTACTGAGTGCGCGGTAGAAGTAGGCGGTAGGACAGTTAGAGAGGATACCGGTAAGCTGTCTAAGGAGACGAAAGATTTCATTAAGAAACGCCAGAGAATGAAAGCTTCCAATCCAACAGACCGGATCGAATTGGCCGAGATATCAAAGCTAATCAATAAGCGTAAGGTGGCCGATATAAGGAAGTATAACATGGAGAAAATTGAGCATGCTGTAAAGAACGGGGGAAGCCTTAAAGCGGTAAAGAAGAAATTGGGTATAGGCAAAAACCAGATGTATGCGATAAGGGACAAGGCGGGCAACGTCATCACGAATATGGATAAGATAGTCAAAGTAGCCGAGGAGTTCTATACAAATCTCTACAGATAGCCAAAGTAGTCAGGACCGTAATGAGATTGGCGGTAGGGACAAACATTCAGACGTTCCACCAGTGACGAAGGACGAGGTCAAGAAAGCATTAGAAACTATGAAAAGGGGTAAATCAGCTGGAGAGGATCAGATAACTACGGATTTGCTGAAGGACGGGGGGGATATCGTGTTAGAAAAACTGGCCACCTTGTATACGCAGTGCCTAGTGTCATCGACGGTACCGCAACCATGGAAGAATGCAAACATTATCCTCATTCATAAGAAAGGGGACTCTAAGGACCTTAAAAATTACAGACCAATCAGCTTACTGTCTGTTACGTATAAGGTATTTACTAAGGTAATCGCTAATAGAATCAGGACAACCTTAGACTTCAATCAAGCAAAGGATCAAGCAAGGTTTCGGAAACTGTACTCTACTGTCGATCATATCCATACCATCAATCAGGTGATAGAACAATGCTCGGAATATAACCAGCCCTTATACATAGCATTCATTGATTACGAAAAAGCATTTGACTCAGTTGAAACCTCGGCGGTGATGCAGGCATTGCGAAATAAGGGGGTAGACGAGCCGTACGTGAAAGTGCTGGAAGATATATACAGTGGCTGCACAGCAACCATAGTTCTGCATAAAGAAAGTAACGAAATTCCCTTAAAGAAAGGTGTTAGGCAAGGAGACACAATCTCCCCAGTACTATTCACAGCTTGCTTAGAGGAAGTATTCAGAGACTTGGAATGGGAGCAGTTAGGAATAAGGGTAGATGGAGAATACCTCAGTAATCTGCGATTTGCTTATGACATTGCCTTGTTAAGCAACTCGGGAGATGAACTACAAATAATGATTGATGACCTAGACAGGAAAAGTAGAAAGGTACGCTTGAAAATCAATAAGCAGAAGACTAAGGTAACGTTCAACAGTCTCGGGAAGGAACAGCAGTTTACATTAGGTAACGAAGTACTGCAAGTAGTAGGCGTATATGTCTACTTAGGACAGGTAGTAACCGCTGATCCGGACCCTCAAAAGGAAATAACAAGAAGAATAAGATTGGGGTGGAGCGCATTTGGCAAGCACTCGCAGATTATGACTAGCAGCTTACCGGTATCGCTCAACAGGAAAGTATACAACAGTTGCATCCTGCCTGTACTCACCTATGGGGCTGAAACGTGGAGGCTAACCAAGAGAGTTCTACTTAAGTTGAGGACAACCCAGAGGGCTATGGAACGAAAAATGGTAGGGGTAACATTAAGAGATAGGAAGCGTGCAGAGTGGGTCAGAGAAATAACTCAAGTTACCGACATTCCAGTGGAAATTAAGAAGAAATGGACATGGGCAGGACATGTAGTGCGAAGAGAGGATAACCGATGGTCGCTTAGGGTAACAAACTGGATTCCAAGGGAAGGAAAGCGTAGCAGGGGGCGGCAGAAAGTTAGGTGGGCGGATGAGATTAAGAAGTTCGCAGGGGTCAAGTGGATGCAGCTAGCACAGAACCGGGTTAAGTGGAGAAATATGAGAGAGGCCTTCGCCCTGCAGTAGGTATAGTCAGGCTGATGATGATGATGATGATGATGACGTCGTTTTAGGATAGGCTGAGACCGCAGATCTGGATGACGAAAGGGAAGTAACTAGAAGCATAAGATTGGGATGGAGTGCATTCGGCAAGTATACTATCAGATCATAAATGATAAATTACAGTGTTACTCAAGGGGAAAGCATATAACAGCTGTACTTTGCCGGTCACTATGAGGCAGAACGTGGAGAATAACGAAAAGAGTTCAGCTTAAACTGAAGACCACGCAACTGTGCATGGAACGAAAAATGGTAACTGAAACGTTAAGGGACAGGATCGATGGGTGCTGAATGAGTCAGAGAATGAACGGCAGCAAATGACATTCTGATGGAAATGAAAAAGAAATGGGAGTGGGCAGGTCACGTAATGCAAAGTCAAGATAACCGACCGTCCTCTAGAGTGACAGATTGCACTGCAAGGGAAGTCAAGTGCAGAAGGGGGCGGATTAGATTAGGAATAGGTGGGCGAATAGGTAAAATAGGTGGGCGGATTAGATTAAGAAGTTTGCAGAGAATTGTATACGGATGCAGTTGGCACAGGATAGGATTAACTGGAAAAATAAGGTAGAGGCCTTTGCCCTGCAGTGCTATACGTAGTATAACCATCCCGTTGGCTTGAGACGTGCAGGATTTTATACTAGGACGCTTAATTATCTGTTGAACACAGAACTAGCAGGATATGCCGCCTTGCCTTGTGGTAGAGATTGCCTGGAAATACTGTACGGGTGACTGTGAAAAGCATGGCACCTTGACAAGAGTTAATTTCACATTTTTTTTTTCTGATTTGACCAGCTAGTGATGAAAATGATTTTTTTATACCGTTGTTTATTGCCCCAGAAAATAAATGGAGTTGTTAAGGAAAAACGAGGGAGACGGTAGTAAATTTTCAGTTTTCAGTTGCCACAGGGCATAAAGGGAGTTGTTAAAGAAAAACAAGGGAGAGTAAATTTCCAATTTCCGTTTTCGGAAGTTCTCGAAGGGGTGTTGCAGGTAGGGGAAGATGGACTGCATCATATTGAAGCGCGTTTGCGGCGTTCCCAGTGGTCGATGACTGGTATGAACGTTGTTCTGCTCTCGAAAAGCTGTAGGCCGATATAGTAGTAGCATATATGTTACTATATAGTCAGTTTTAACTGCCTGTAATATCTAAGGCTGGTTGCAAGGCCATCGCTAATTGAGTAAGCATGTCATGGTGAGCGCTGCGCATTGTAATGTCATTGACATAGAGTAAAAACTTGATATCAGGGATGTCATGTAAATGTCATGCAAGGTGGGTGAGTGCAATAATAAAGGACGCTAGTGACAGCACTACCGAACCTTGGGGTACTCCGCGAACAGGGAGAAATGACCTAAAGGAGTCACCGCTGAGGACTATGACAAACATCCTCCTTCGAGAAAAGGTGCTGCGGGTACTGCGGGTTTCACCGAACAGTTTTGTTCTTCGGCGCTAAAAGTAGCATTACCTGAACTGACTCTGCAACTATTTTTTCCCTCTTGAAGCTAGGTGTCTAGCTCCCCTTTTTCCAATGCTATCGCCTTCCGCAAAACGCTTTCTACCTCTCCTCTCACCAGGCCCTGTTGCTCGGCTTAAGCAACTGTGAAGTTGACATCTTTGAAATGCAAAAAGATTTTTGCAAAAATGCAAAAAGAAAGTACGCGGCCATGAAGAGACGCTGACCTGACAGAACGTGTAGGAGAAACAGCGAGTTCGGTTCTTCCCTGAGCGTGCAAAAAGAGAAACGCCATGATCTGGTGCCGCAACGAAGCGACAGACTTGATTCCAAATCCCCGAACGCACTTCGAACTAACGACGTTGGTGTTCTATGCTCGACTATGCGGCACCGTTAAGCCATTCTTGGGGACGGTCCGCAAGCCTCGGAGACAGGAGAACCCATCTCCTTAAATCACCTTCGGTGTCCAGATGTTCAAGCTTCGGTGCCCAGATGAAGGAGAATCGGCGCCCGGATGTTCGCTTTTGGTGTTGGCTCGGCGTCACCTCAAGGTTGCCGACGAGAGAGAGAAGTCCCTTAAGCTTCCAATGTTATCAAGGCTGCCAGAATCGATGACATCATCCATCAAGATAATGGGCCAAAAAGTGTAGACGGAAATGAGAGGCTAGCTATTAGAAATATGGAAAGGATGTCAAGTGAATGCAACTAGCACTAAGAGAAATATGAGGGCTTTTTTGTGCTAGTGATTAAAGTGAATAATAATGTAATTGTGTCCAGTAGAAAAGAACAGAACTGTGACAAAAATACGACGAAATATTCTGTAGTTCTGTCGTAAACGTAAAAATTTATTTAGTTTTGTAGTACTGCAGTCTAGTTCTGTACACTTTTTGTCATAATTACAGAAATTATTCATGTTAGTAAAGAAATTTCTGTTGTGACAACAGGTTCGCTGTGAAAAACCGCACAAGTTTGTTGTGACAACAGAAAAAACTTCTGTAGCTCTTTCAACTGGCTGGAGATGATTGATTAGGAGAAATATCAACCAATGTCGCCGGTGAGATACAGTGAAGCGAGGTCCATGATATAAGGCTTTAATTTGCTCAATTCGATGGACACATGATTTGATCAACATCAATTTGTCCAGATTTTTTTCCTTGACCTACTCTGATAAGCTGTAATCTCAGTTCAAACGAGTCACGGTATATGACAAATAAAAATGGCCCAACAATAATTTGAAGAGCCTATAGGTTTTAATTTTTCAGGCACATTACTTTTAAAATCCTCATCTTTCGTCAACATAGGCTTACCTATCTCTTTTTTTTTTTCAGACGAAATCACCTAGAAAACATCAGATCTGCTTGAAATGTTACTTGATAGACCCCAGATTTTCGATGACGCCTAAATCTACAGCGCTATACTTAGTACCAATTGGCTTGAGGCGCGCAGGGTTCTACTATAGGACGCTTATATGTTGAACACGGGGTCAGTATACGATATGCCGCCCTGCCTTGTGGCAGATATTGCTTGGAAATACTGCACGGTTGACTTAAACATGTATGGCACCTTGCCAATAGTTATTGTTCGCCTTTTTTTCCCCCTGATTTGACCATTGATGAAAAAGGAATTTTTTTAAACGTTGTTTATTGCCCCAGGGAATAAAGGAAGTTGTTAAGGAAGAACAATGGAGAGGGTAGTAAATTTTCAATCTTCAATCGCCCCAGGGCATAAAAGGCGTTGTCAAAGAAAAACAAAGGAGAGTAAATTTTCAATTTCCATTGCCGAAAGTTCTCGAAGTGGTGTGCTGAGGAGACGGACTGCATCACGTCGCAGCGAGTTTACGGCGTTCCCAGCGGTTGGTGACTGGCATAAACGTATTCTGCTCACGGAAAGCTGTATAGGCCGATGGATGTAACATAATTGACCGTAACATCTAAGGCTGACTGCAAGGCCGCCACTTGAGTACGCGGGTCATGGCGAGAGTACGCGGGTCATGGCATTGTGATGTCATCGACATAGAGTAAAAACTTCACGTCAGAGATGCCATGTAAGTGCCATGCAAGGTGAACGAGTACAATATTATATAACGCGAGTGGCAGTACCGATCCTTGGTGTACTCCGCGAACAGGAAGAAATGACCCAAAGGAGTCACCGCTGAGGACTATGACAAGCATTCCTCATTCGAGAAAAAAATACTGAGGGTATTGCGGGTTTCATTGAAAAGTTTTGTTCTTCGGCGCTAAAGATAGCATAACTTGAAGTGACTCTGCAACTCTTTTCTTTCCTCTTGAAGCTATGTGTCTGACTACCTCTTTTCCAATGATATCACCTCCGCAACAAGCTTCCTACCTTTCCTCTCATCAGACTACTTTCCTCGTCTTAAGCAACTGTTAAGTTGACGTCATTGAAATGCAGAACCATCAGAACGATGCAATACACTAAGTGGCCATGCTGATCTGATAGAACGTGTAGTAGAAACAGCGCGTTCGGCTCTTCCCTGAGCGTGTAAAAACTGTCTGCTAAAAAGTGAAACGCAGTGAAAGACTTGATTACAAATCCCCGAAAGCGCCTCGAACTGACGGCGTTGGACGGTGTTGTTATGCTCCATGTATGCGGAACCGTGACGCATTTTTCTTCGGGAGTCCTCAGAGACAGGAGAACTCATATCGTTAAGTCTCGCTCGGTATCCAAATGTTCAAGCTTCGGTGCCCAGATGAATGAGAACCGGTGCCCAGATGTTCGCTTTTGGTGTTGGCTAGGTGGCACCTCAAGGTTGCCGACGAGAGGAGCTAAAATTATTTCATGCTTAACAGGAGATGTCACTGTCGACCCACAAGAAAACTGACTGGTTGCTGTAATACGCGTTATACATTGCCCCGCACTGGAGCCCTGGTCCTCAATAGTTTTTAACGACTATTTACGAATTTCCGCACTCGAGTACCCTTTCGAACAGTTTCACTGCAGGTCAGCCTAACTTCTCTCTCTTTTCGACATAGCATGACATCCCTCTTTTCTTTTTCCAGATCTTCAAGCCCAAAGTTGCTGTTTAAAACGCAATGTTTAACGCCAAACGAAATATAGAAAGTGACTAATGTGAATTAAGCGTATTGAAGGGGCTAATTTGACTCACTGTTTCAAGTCTAAGACTAGAACTGAAATCGCACGGTTCTCATGGGTTCTCATATGCTCACTCAATACGAAAAATTCTGTATGAGCTGATAAAGAAATGACGAAAACACTGCAAAAAAATCACTTCATCTAGCAAGGTTGGATGTGCTTGTTTCGGAAGTAGCACTAATAAACCAGTTAATTTGCACTTAAATGTTGTTTCATTGCCCGACATAGAACTTAACTCTCAGCCTGCGCGGTGGACGCTGCCGCAAGGTAAGCCGAGCTTTGCTGCTGCACCTAGTACAAGGTAAGTCGCCGAGAGCGGGAGTTTGGCTTAGCGCTAGGCACAAGCCAGAATTAAAACTAAAAAAAAAAAATTCTTTCTCATCGTTGCTGCGAAAAAAAAAAAAAACAGTTTTGCACATTTTAGTTCAAATGTTTCTACAAAGGTTACTTGACTGCCTATTGTAGGGAAAAGTGAAACTTAGAAACTATATACTCGACAATTCGGCAGTGCACATTATAGAATCTGAAGAGTTCGGGCTCATCGCAGGCGGCAGAAATACCCTTTGACGAGTTCAGCGCCCTCACAAGCAGCTTTCAGAAGGGCAGTAAAGGTCACGAGAAGCCCAGACGTAGCTATAGGACACGTATAGCTGCCACGGGCAAGTAGGCACGGAGCTCGGCCGTATATCAAAAGTTGCCTTTGCAATGCGGCCCACATATCTGTTTAACCATCTTGCTCTCTAACTGGGCTAAACAGACATTGAGGATAAACAGAAGCCGACATTATGTGGAGAGGTTACTGCGTTATTGCGATGAGACCCCTCCCACTGCAAACAACTATTTACAGGCTAGAGAGAAAACAAACGAAGTGCAGGTGGTTCTCATCACCAGTCGATTTCGCAAGTAAACCACGATTTACAGCTGATTTCGCATCGACACACACTATAGTTTCAATGCAGCTCGTTCGGTAGAAAAGCCGTCGGTATAGTAGCAGTGATCGTAGAAATATTTCTTGGCCCCGCGTGTTAAAAATGGTCAGGGGCTGCGTCAAAAAAAAAAAAAAAGTACGAGAAACTTTTGAGACTAAAGTGGTGAAAGGCGAAAGCCTGAGTGCCGCATTCTGCTACGCGTTTGTTGCGAACGTGGCGATGAATGATGCTTCGAATAAAGAGAGTGACTACTGTTTCACATTCTGCTAGTTGATTAATTATTAACTATTATAATAATTAATGAAGTAGTGAGTGCACATTTAGTGCTAATTAGAAGTGCCATTCCATACACATATGTTGCTATGGGCAACTGTTGAACTATTTATTGTTCATTAATTAATTAATGTGATTATTGTTTGGTGAGTACTTTTTAATGCTTAGTGTTAGCTAAGGTCGTCTTAACTAGTTGTGTTGGGTTTAATGGCGCATAAGCAACTAAGGCTAGTTAGAAGTGCCATTCCATATATGTGTTGCTATGGGCAACTCCTTAACTATAATCATAGAATTGCCTTAAATTGTGCTCGGATATCATTCGAATGCCATCGATTAAGTAATGATTGGCATATGCCCAATGCACCCGAAACACGGACACATTTGCCGACACGGCTGCTAACTACAGTGTGAGGCTATAAAGGCTCTCGCCTTAAAACCGTATCATGGCAATTAATGGTTCTATGACTGATGATTGATTGATGTGTGATAGGCGATGACGAGTTCATAGAATCAATGTAATTAATTGATTGATGAATTAAAGAAGTTATCAAGAAAAAGTTTGATTGCGCTAATTAAGAGAATTAAGAGTGTAATTGATCAATTCAATAATTAAATTCGAAGAATGCAAAATTAGAGGGCTGAACAGTGTCAAAATGATCAGAACGAAAAGCCTGTGCTTGATGATACTAATTAAGAACATTTAGAGGGTATAACTGGTCAATTGATAATTCAAAATAAAGTAAGAAAAAGGGGTTAAAAGGTTGCAAAATCTTGAGCACAAAAAGCCAATGCTTGATGAGGCTATTTAAGAAGATTTAGAGTGCGTATATGATAAATTAATTAATTGAAATATTTGTAAAAATGAAGAATTAGATAAAGGGAGTTCAAATGTGTAAAATGCTCAGAATGAAAAGTAAATGCTTGATGATGCTGAATAAAAGATATAGAATGGTAACTGAATTACTAAGTAATTAAGATATCTTAAAAAATTAAAAATGGGAAAAATGAGGTTCAGTGGTGTCAACCTGTTCAGAATGAGAAGCCAATGTTTGATGATGCTATCTGAGAGAAGTTAAAGTAATTAATTAATTATAATAACGAAAAAATTGAAATTTGAAAAATAGGGATCAATCATGTCAACATGCTGCTGAGCGCCTTTAACTCGCAGGCATATATAAGCTTCGCATTGTTAAGTCGAAAACCCTATTGTACCATGCAATGCAGACCGTGGCACATGAAATGGTGCTACCAAAAATCTCATGGCGTGATATGATTAGACAAATTATTAGTGGCAATTAGGTATAAAGTGGATGAGGGTGTACTATGTCGTAACGAGAGTTAAAGACTAGACATAACAAAGTGCGAAGGTATGTATATATATATATATATATACATGCAGATAATTGAAAGGGAAATGAGGGGCTCGTTATTACAGAGTTTTAAAGGAAGGAGCTGGCAGTCTACGAGTCTAATGCAAACGTTGGGG
Source organism: Amblyomma maculatum (assembly GCA_023969395.1). Lineage (NCBI taxonomy): Eukaryota > Metazoa > Arthropoda > Arachnida > Ixodida > Ixodidae > Amblyomma > Amblyomma maculatum. Next base: position 12,933 of record JAJIZL010067822.1, read on the forward strand.
ATTATTTTTTTTATATTTGGCTCTTGGCATTTGGTAAGAATTAGTCTTATGGTGATTATCGGGACAAATAATATTAAATGCAAAGCGAAAGGAAAAAAAATAATCCCCAACGTTTGCATTAGACTCGTAGACTGCC
>JAJIZL010067826.1:0-10829 GCA_023969395.1 Amblyomma maculatum
AGGTCGTGTATAAAAACGCTGACTGCCTTTTTCTTACAATGTTTTTTTCAGGGCAATGATTTGTATTCCCTAGTCTCAGAGCAGGAGTTGATGAAAGATATTTTTTTCTGTGTCTTGTGGCGTTGCTCTGCTGAGTCATCGGTCTCTTCCTGAAATTCTGGTATTACTTTATTACTAGTTTAATTTTTGAACAATGCCTACTTTACTAGGGGCCAGAATTATTCCAAATCACTGCACTTATTTAAGGGCACGATGTTATTTAGGAAAATAAGTAGGACACTGTGCTTTAAATTTGCTGGCGCCACCTAGTCTCTAAATTATATCACCGCATGGCTAAGATTGATTTCAATATATCATAGCGAAAATTAATACACATGTACGTTGACAGATTCCCAAAAGCCTTCTTTTAATGTTTCTGTTTACTTCACAGAAAATGCGGTCCTAATTTTTATTGTTTTCCTAGTTTGATGCCAGCCCAAATATTTCTTTAGGAGCGAAATGCGTCAATAATAGAAGAGCATATTCGCAGGTATCTGATCTCCTAAAATTTTTTCTCTACGTTAGGACTTTAAAAACTGATGAGTCCATGCGAGTTAGCTTTTCGCCTCACTTGTGTCGATTAACGTTTGCTTAACTTACACTTCAGGCTTTCCAATTAGGTGTGTACTTCCCGTAGGAAACTGTTGAAACTCCTGTTTCACAACAACCAATCAGATGCCCTTCAAGTTCTCTTCTTCATTCTGCGTATGATTGTACAGCTTAAACTTTTCACACTTTTATCGTCACTCATTCGTTTACTTTCCCCATTTCTCTTTCAAGGTTATCGGATCGAAATGGAAGTTAAAACAATTAATTGTGCAACATTCAATTTTGCGCGCTGATCTCGGACTGAATTCTCAGAGCTGGTATCTTCTATCTTTTTTTTTTTTTCGATTACTCATTCTAAGCATTTATAGCAGCCGAAACCAGGAAATGAGTCTGTACCTGTGTGAGTCTTTCGGTCTCCATTCTTTTCGCTTCGGCCTAAGAGAAGAGATGAGGTTGTCGGTGGGGTCGCATAATCCCGTTCCATGTCAGTTGTCTTCAGATATGTGCACGATTGAGAGTAGCCCATCTGCAAACATGGCTACTGGGGCAAGTTTCGCAAATGCTTCGATTGCGAAGAGGCGCTCCGAAGGTACGTAGAAGCACAACACCGCTACAATCACGCCAGCCGCAAAACAGGCAATGCAGCAAAATGAATCTCAGGACGGGGAATATAGGCAACGGGAAACGGAGACAATGCCGTAAAAGCGAAAAGAGGACGAGGAGTGCGGTAAGCATGAAAACTGCAGCTGGTGCTTGGTACCCTGAAAATGGCAACGCCGCCGACACCGCTTGAAGTCTTGAACATCAAACTAAAATTGAATCAGAATAAAACCATGTCAAACCCTGTTAAAAACTGCCTAACAGAGTTTTCGCCCCTATAACGGCGTTAAAGCTATGGTTACACGCCCCTCTCTCCCCTCCCCAACCCTATATTTAGTACTCTCTCTGTAAGTACAGTAGAAAACGCTCCTTTTAGACAGCGAAAATAATTTGTTGTAGAGTGAAACTTCAACCGAGCGAACTTCAAAGGGCCTTAGAAAAATTTTGTTCAAGTAAAATTTCGCTGAATTGAAATACAAGCGTGGAAGCTTGTTTTCCTTAGCTCGAAGAAACGTCGGTTGTTCATACCATATCAAACCTATTCATTTCTCACAGCACTCATTTGCAAGCGAAGAATGTAGTAACCTTTTGCAGCAGTTTTGCACTTAGGACTGACTGCAGTGGCCTTGACCTCAGTCACTGTGGGCAAGCTTCCGTGAATTTTTCCGGCACAATGGTGTGCTGGCCAGCAAATGGCGTCATAATTTCCATGCAGATGATTGCCTCGGCAGATTATAGTTAACTAGCATGCATACATCAGATATTCTTGGAGCGAAAAGGCCTAGCAAGCTAAAGCTTTACCTTTGGCTAGCTATGACTGTGGAGCCAATTAAGCGTGCAAAGCCAGGTGCGGATTCGGCTGGCTACAAGCTTGTTTAGGTAGCTAATAGTCCAATACGGCCACTATTCGTCATGCGGTAAATAAGCGTCGATCTTAAAGTAAAATATGCAAATAAAATGACGGGTTGTGTTTGTTGAAGGGGTCAGTATGGCATGAGAAACACGGGACGACGTCGCACTTTCTATAGGTGGATGCACTGATTACTGTCATATTGTCCCTAGGACGTGACATCAGTAACGTTCCTGAATACGCAAAGTGAGAGCAGCTGCATAGCTTCCTTGAAGCGTTTTAATCTATCGCAGAACGTATGCTGCAACTGAATTAAGCGGAGCAGGTTATGGAAAGGCGAAGTACCAAGCTGTTTCTCAGCTTTTATTATACAATGCGCTCATGTTAAATATTCAACGTGAAGTATCTGTTAACGTCTGTGTAGATATTTACTGAGTTTCAATACATTATCGGCATGTTTTGCGCCATGCACTGAATCTCAAAAGGCGTCAGCCGAAATCGGCATTATTATGCATTATTTTATAGCAGGTACGTAATTAATAAGCTACTCTTCTGAGATCTCTTTTAATTCACTAATAGGTTAGAGGAAAGTAAGAGTCTAAATAGATTACCTCAAATCCCCGCTAATTCAAGGATGTAGGACAGACACTCTTGTAAGTCTTTTCCTTTAAATATCCTGCACAAAATGTACTCAGATAGCGTGAAAAGATTTGTCTCTCTTAAGGATGGAACTCCAGCGAGGCTGTAGATATAATTTTTCCGATCGGTGCTCTACTAAATATTCTTGGTGTCGCTTCTTGGGTCATTTATGTACTTTTTTTCGATGATTGCCGCTTTTAATGACTTGTTACAGCCTGTTACATTTATTTATTTATGTGTGTGTGTATGCATTTATTCTTAACGGTGCATTGTATCAACAGGTACTGGTTATCGCCTGAATGATAGGTATATGGCTAGTCAAGCGAGTCGTGACATAATTTTAGAAACAAGCTTCAAATGTAGTTTTATGACACACGCGATGAAAACCCTTCTCGTAATTCAGAAAACTCATGTATAATTGAGTACCCCTGCCTAAATCTGTTGCAAGATCCTAGAGAGGTTCCAGCAGTTGTGTCACTGTGGAATTGTTTAGACGGAAACCATGCGGTCTGCTCTCAATAATATTGTTATATTCTTTAAAAGTAAAAGTTTACGCGATTATAATGCTCAAGGGTTTTGAAACAACTGCACAGCAAATAAATAGGCCTGTAGGAGGAAGGTTGGAATTATTTTTTGTCGTGGGAATAATAAAAACCTGTACTGAATTGAACTCAGAGTAGGAATTTTTATTCTCTTCACTTTGTATTCATATTCTTTTTGCGTACGAACCGGCGTTATTTTATTGCTATTACTGTCTTCATTCCTTGCACGCGATTAATAGTGTTGTGGAGGTTTCTTTCAATTTTAGGTACTTCAAAGTTTACATGCTTTCAGCATCTTCAAAATTACGCCGAGAAAAAATGATGGAATTTGGGAGATAAACACAGAGCTTGAATAACATTTTCTTCAAAATAATTGTATTTCTTTTTCCAAATCATTTTTTGCCTTTCGGATAGATATACCTACTTTTGCATTGATTATAATTGCTATACTATCTTTTTCTTCATCACTCGCACATATGCGCATATATATCTATCAGCGGACATTAACCAGCCTGTTGTATGCGTATACATGGTCACAAAGGCTTATACCAGCCTAATTTTGGACAATACAATTCCCGATTATAGTAAAATTTGTGACCAATATTATATCGCTATTACTGAAGCTTGTATAATCGAAACAGCACTGCGCATTAATGACTGCAGCTCGTTAAATGATGTCTCGTTTTCTTGCCTGGGAATAATGTCCAAAATCTTTATTTGTAATATTCTCGTAATTCACGCATGCATGTACTGAACGGGTCGTTTTGATAGAAACCGAAGAAATGTACAAAGCTTTTGAGCTGAAGAAGGCTTGATTAAAGGACAGTAAAATGCTCAACATTGTGGTTAATTTTATGTTTCTTTACAGTTCCGTTTTTATTAACTTTCTTTAAATTTTTTCGTGCGCATACATAGATGCACCGGCCAGCTATACTCAGCGTGCTGTCCGTAAGTGCTTCCCATTTTTGGCTACTTGCCAAAGAAATGCGTTTTTGGAAAGCGCATCCTGTTAAAAAAAAAAAAGAGATGTCTTCTGAATGTAAATCGTCCTAACTCGTAAAACGAGCAGACCAGAAAAAAAATGAACCCTGCTTTCTGCTAAGATGTTCACTTTGAAAACCCTATGAGGGAATCCGGTGCACTTTGTGAACATACGAGAACATGCACCACTCTTGATGGGCTTTGAGAAACCGTGGGCACCTTTGATCTCGGCTCGAGTACCGCTGGCTGTGCTTTGTCAAAGTTTCTCCTTTATGAAAGACCAAAGAAACTGCGACGCTGGACGAGCACAAGATCTCTCAGAAGAAATCTCGTCTATATTTGTACCCTCTACTTTCAAGTAAACTGTAGCGCTCAAAAGAACCACTTTAAGGGGCAGAGATGCCTCAAAAGCACAGTTTCTTCAAGTGTATTCTTTTTCTTTTTTTCAGAGGGGCGAGTGCTAGGAGTGAGTGTGCTGGATCACCGATTTTTAGCTCTTTCGTTTTCACCGTTCAAAAGTTTCTCCTACTGGATGGGTATTCTGTTTCGTCGGGAAGTGAGCTGACGCGCACGCAAACATTTATATACCTAGAAAATTCTAAGCGACAAATATTGTTTTCACGCTTTTCACTTTCTTTAAAACATAATTTTTATACGATTAATTGAAATCAGGCAGAAAGAAAATTACCTTTCGTGTTAGGGTTTTCGATGCGCATGTTAGAAACAGAGAAGATAGAAGTAATATTACGGGAGCGAAATTCAAATCTTGCGATGCCGCCTGTTGTCGGCTTGGCTGGCTATAGTTAAGTTGGCTTCGTTACAAGCAGAGTGTTTATGCGGCTAAGAATGCTCTACAGGCGAGATGAACGACACACTCAGAAAATTGGCCGACAATTACGGTACTTGGTAACGCGAACTTTTAACAGGGCCCTTGAGAATACTTAAACCATAGACGATCATATTCTGAATGCGCCAGGGCCAAGTGCCAAAGGCGCTTGGCCTTGGCATCGACGGCGCGCTTCTGCTTGGCCTGAACCTTTGAGTTGTATGAGATTCTGCCACCATTGGCCCTTCTACTCTTCACTTTTCCTCCGTTCTTTCGCCTAGCACCCGATCTACTCTTCTTTTCCACTTTCCTCTTGGCATTTTCGCCTAATCTCTGCTTTCTTTTTTTCTTCTCGCTCTCTTCTCTTACACCTACTTTCATCGTCCGCTGCTTCAGGTTCGAGGCCTTTCAGCATCCGCTGGGCACCTCGTTCACTCTGGCTGTTACACTGCTGAGGCCACTGAGGGAAGTGCCGCTGAACCTATGAAAGGGCGCTTAGTAGCTTTCCTCTTTAAGCGGCACGATCATTTACGTGGCCTTCGCACCTGCTGCAGTACGCGTGTCGATGTCGACAGAGGTGCCATAACATGCCATATTTCTCAGAAATTGCACTTAGCAATAAAAACCTTATGCGCTCGGAGCCAGAATGAGTGCGCCAATGTTCTTTCTATCCGCTTAATCTCCAAAGGCGCGCTGTGCTTTTGCGGCTGTATTTTGTATGTGACGTTGACAATATCTGATTCTTCCAAGCTTTCCTTTTCCCAGTCACTCTGTTCTTCCTTTTCAGATCAACTGGCAGCAAACAGCTCGTAATAACACCTGGTAACATAGAAGGCATCACATGCCTGATAAAAACTTTCGAGCTTACCCATTCAAGATACATCATTTGTGTATGATGATACCTTCCACGATGCATGCCGATGTCTTGAAAGTTGGTGAACCTATCAATGTTTTGACAGCTTGACATTTATGCGGTGAGTGATGTATATTTTAGCCTGGAAGCTGCGTTGCGCAGTACTGGACCATCAGCTGTGAGGCTCCATAGCGTGACATGACAAGTGATATCATTCATGACGTCAGTTTTGTGGGATGCTAATCCTGCAGGTAATCTTGTGAAGAACACCGCAAACACAAAAAGACACATTACACAAAATGAGTGACGAATATAGCGCAGATCAACAACTGGCGGTTATTTTTCTTCTTCCACAGCTATAGCAAGAATAAAAGCGCATTCGTAAAAATTAAGAAATAAAGAAAAAAGGAAACACACAGACACACAGCAACGGAAGCGTTATGTGTTTGAATTTGGAACCTAAATGCACGCACCAATGTTCTTGCTGTAAAATTTGTCTACAAAGTGAAGCTGTCACTTTCGAGGCTGTGTTTATGTGTCACGTTGACAATCTCTGCTTCTCCCACGCTTTTCTTTTCACGGCAACTGTGTTCTTCGTTTTCAGATCAACTAATAACAAACAGCTGGGAACAAGACCTGGCAACGAAGACGCTTACCAAGGTTGAGAAAGATTTTGAGGTAACCCATTCCACATATATCATTTCTCTCTAATGACCCATTCCGCAATGAAAGCCGATGTCTTGAAAGTTGGTGGACCCATGAATGTATTGACAGCTTGACATTTTTGTTGCGAAATATATAGTATTATATTTTAGCCTGGAAGCCACCTCGCGCAGCTCTGGCCCGCTAGGTGCGAGGCTGCGTGGGGTGACGCGATAAGCAATGTCACTCATGACGCGACATTTGCTGGGAGCCTAATTCTCTAGTTCATATTGAAAAACAGCGCAAAGACAAGCACATTAGACAACACGAGCCATCAATGCAGCGCAAAATAGCAACTGTCCTGTCTGCCACTCACAAAATAATGAGGCAGATATTCGCCATTTGTTGTGCGTTTGCCCGGCACTCAAGCCGTCGAGAACTCGGCACCTGACGACAGTGGGCCTTTCACCTAATAACCCATCATCTTACATTGCTTAGACGCAAGGGCCGTATCATCGTGCCCTCTTGAACTTTATTACAACAGCCAAACTTTTTTATTTCATTTATTACTCTTTTTAATTTTTACACATTCCTTTATGCCCGGAGGCAATAAACAGGGTTGTTAAAACAAGCACCTGATGGTTCTTTTTCTTTTTCACAATCATGAGAATACAAACCACACACATCAAAAGAAAGAACTTAATAAAAATACAAAGAGAGAATGAACGAAAGGCAGACGAAAATAAAAAAAAAGAAACAGAAAATTCTGGCAATAATAGAAAACTCGGTAAAATCAATAAGTACTTACATTCCCACAAACGTGAAAACTCTTTTTTGCAGTGTTACTAACGAAGGCGTGCTGACGCATGTATTTCCCTGTGTGATTATTTTCAGAACCTCGATACTTTTCCTCGCTGTTTTGTCCCATTTGTTTTAGCGATTACAACTGTTGCATGGTAAAACAGCACACTGTATATTTTTTCCTTCGCCTATAAAAATTAAAGCCTTGAATACCAAAGCGTCCAAACATTACTTTTTAAACTTTTTAGAAATAATTCTTTCACTCTTTTAACAATGCAAAGTCTAGTCTGTTCTATGCGCTGTACACCACACGACACAGGGATCCTATAAGCAAAACCTTCATAACAATGAATGAAGCGCTGCCGAAGTCGCGTTCTATGTTTGCTGCGTTTTCTCAGCCTTTCAAGAATGCTAAAGTTAGTCGAAGTTGAAGCTGCTTTTTTTCTATCTTGAAACCATTAAACTGCCCTCTGCGCTTCTTGAATTCATTTTTATTGTTGATGTTGTTTTTAATACTGTGTTTTCTAATATACCATGTCATGACCGACAACCGCGCTGAAGAATACACCTCAGGTGACAGTGAGTATTGTCAAGCCGCATTGATGCACCTCTTTCTCCCTTCATCTCAAACATGTACATGGTACTTAATTTGGAATAATATTATAATAATTTAATCATCAAAAATCTATGTCATGTGCTGTATAAGTAACAGACACTTTGTGTACAAATTACAAGTCACAGTCATAATAATCGTGATCACTATACTGAGATAAGATTGATAAGAGTGATAGCACACTCACAAAGCGGCATATTTGCCTCAGCTACAGCGTCCTGTAGAGGACGCCGAAGATGGCGGAGTAATCTTTTAATCATTCAGTGCCCTATTCTTGCTTGTATTGGTGCTAGTCCAATTCGATCGAGATGAGCCATGCGAGCAGACACTTCAAGATGCGTCTTTTCTCTGCGTGATAATACAGCAATAAGTCCAACCCTACCACAGCATATCCACCGATTTGGCTTGATCGGCTGTGGTAATGGTGCCGCCCAGATTTTTATTTTTCCCTCACATTTGTTGAACAGCCGACGAGCAGGGTTTAGCCTCTTTACGTTGCTTCAGCAGATTAATACAGAGCTCGCTCATATATGGCAACTCTTTGTGTCTGTTTTGCATTGCCCTTCTGAGTGTTTTGCACATCCCTCTCAATCAAAAGTAGTGCAAGTGTTGACATAGTTGGTTTGTCCAAAAAAAATGCTTTAGGGGAGAGGGGTTAAAAAGGGCGCTTTTTTTTATTTATGTGTGTCGTGACTAGCCAGGTGAAGATTAAGTGAACAAAAATTTGAACGTTTACATATTTTAAAATCTGATAGATGTGTACAGAAACAATTATGAACTTCCTTTCGCGGCCTTATAACACAGAAGCTGCAGAACATTGTGCTCTCGACTAAGCTTGCGAAATAGTTTTAAAAAACACATTACTAGCATGTATGTACATGCCAAAAAAGCTTTTTACTAATAGAAAAATTGGACTTATTGGCTTAACGGAAGCGTAATAGAAATAATAACTCTTCTCTAGGTAGGACGTATTTCTTACATTTCTTTATATATGTCTACTTCGCACTGCTTCTAACAGATATCAAGCCCCTAAACCGTGAATATAACACGGCATGTTAAAAAATTACCGCCCTTGATCGTTTTGCATCCAAAAGCAAGAGCAGAGGTAGAAAAAAGATACACTGTGAAAGAATAGCTAAGCTAAGTAATTCATTATATAGAATGAATTATGTGTCAGCCGGTTTGGTTAGACAAATTTAACATTGCGTAGCTAAATGCACGGTTTTAATAGAGAACTTCGAAAACCTTCCACTGAAGCCCCCTCGATTATACGAATCTCACGCGTAAAGCGGAATAATAACGGTAGATTTCCAGCCGAATTTCACATTATGTAATCGACGCCTTTGCTGCATTTTGAGTCCAGCAAATATGCTCGGCGGCATGGTTTAGCAGATCGTGCCGTAATTATGGCGTTGATCGCAAATAGAGGACAAACCTGTTGAGCTCTGTTGATATCCACTTTCTCTGCAATGAGGTCATGTTTCTGTTCTCCGACTCTACAAGAAATATTATTTGGGCTCAAAGCGACTTTAACAAGTTAGCTAATCAATCAACAAACTTCTGTATTCGCCAGTAATTCAGTCATGTAAATTGATCAATCCGATCCTGGTTGGTTTTTTCTTTCGTATTTTTGTAAACTACCTAATGGCACAGACATAATTTATTGCTGCAGCTGAAATAGTAATCATTCTATAAAAACGCATTCTTACATTTAGTTTCCTTGCGGGATCTTTCTCTGATGACTCATCCGGGTGGAGGCACTGAAGTGGACGTCGGTGTCCCGTTTGCTCGGAATCCATTTAGGTAATGGCCTTAAAGGGCTTTCTACCCTGCGTGTCTGTCCACATGCCTGTCTCTCCAACTGAAAACCTGTCTCGCCCCAGAGCACGACAGGGCAGCCTAGCCCGCATGACCACCGCCCTAAAAGGCAGTGAAAGGAGCGACCCCCGGCCCACAGCGTGAGCCGTACTAGAAGCCCAAGTTCTTTCCATGTGCTTGTCTTAGGCTACATTGAGCGTAAAGAAGACGCACTTCCGCTTCCGGCTTCTTTAGCTCGTAACCTTGTGTTCAGTGCGCTTTCCGTATTTAAATGTTTGGCCGTAAAAAGCCCCGCTGCCCCGAAAAGCATCCCGGACATGCTGAATTCGAACATCTATGTCGTCTTAGTAGCTAAGAACGCTTATATGGCATTCATTTCTTGTCATATTTGTATGAAGCCGCATTTTAAAGGATATCCTAGAACCCATAAGGAAAAACGTAAAACAAGGGCAGGAAACGAAGCTCCATCCTTTTATTATTAAGGAGGCCAACATCCACCGTGCTTAAGGAAAACGTAGGAGAATCTTTCTATACATTTTTTTAGTCTTCGTCTGAAAGGTATAATCAGTATATTAAACTATGGCTGAAAACGAGTTTATTGAAAATGTGGGTCGACTGATTTACTAGGAGGGTGACTCTGATGAACGCTTTCAAGTTTAGGTTTTCGTCATTGTTCCATCGGAAGAATAGTTCAGATTCAGAGGCTTCTTATTGCCTTTCCAGGAAAAATCGGAAGTTCAACGGATGTTCGAAAAGAAAGGAACTCCTTTCTTGAACTAGAAAACACTAGAAAAAGCAAAACAGTAAAACGTGAATCATAATTCTTGGTTATCTAAACAGAAAGCCGCAAATTTCCACGGTAATTCGACGTCTACCGTAACCACTTGGTTCGACTGCTCCAAGACATTGCTGTCTCTTTATTGCCATTTGCATTTCTTTTGTGATTATTTGACACGCCCGTTTTCATTTTACCATTCAGACAATGCTAACCAGAAAGAAAAAATAGTCTACTGAACAAATAAATGCAGGCGTAAAATATGATCGACGATTCCAATACTCGTCATGCGAAATCTGAG
>JAJIZL010067829.1:0-22795 GCA_023969395.1 Amblyomma maculatum
CGTTGTAAAGGGACACTGCCTCAACTACAAGCCCCCATTTTCCTACCACGTTCCGATCACTTCTGACAAAGTCCTAGCCTAAACGGGGGCCCGGCGACCTCTTTTCGGCCGCAGGAGCTGTATACGCTCTGGCGTAAATATAACTGATTAACTTGCAAGAGTCGCGAAGCCGGTCTTCAGGTGCTTTTGTGTGCTTGAAAGGGCGCGTTTGGAAAGCGCATAATACGAGCTTCTAAACCAGAAGTGCTTTTAGTTCCCCTATAGACGACCTTGAGGCGATGTACCGAATCAGATGTTATGACCAGTGTGAGGCATAGGTATACACGGTGGGCTACAGGGCTGGGAGAGGGCAGACACGGCCGAGTACTACAGAGCAATATCTAGAAACAAATGGTGACGAGTGGTGTTAAGGGTAGTGTTAAATTATGGCTGCAATAATTGCGTGCATGATCCAGAATGCTTGAAATGTTTAACAGGGAGCATTCATGAGCGACGCAACAGTTTGAAGTGCTTCATGTCCACATGAAGCAAATTTGAAGCTGGTAGGAAGAACGGCAGCTGGAGGGTAATAATTACTTGTTTTGGAGCAAGTATTGAATCCATATATAAAAAAGTGGCCGTAGAGGACTTGTCAATTGATTGGGTGCTTCATCGTCTATTTGCACGATGGCGTCCAAAGGTACGGCTTGTGTATACAAGGAGCTATGCAAAGCTCGCTAATAAAGCTGTAGTGTGATGCACCAAATGCTTCCAGCAAAACTTTAGCACCGCGACCACGTTATGTATAGTAAAGTTCCATGACGAAAATTATTGCTAGTTTCTCAATGTGCAAAGGTTGAGAAGAGTAGATTTTTGCATGAGATATTTCTTTCTCTTAACTATGAGCACATCTCGTGAAAGTAACTTTCTTTAAAACATTGATAAACGAGCAGCTAATTAAATGGGAGCATAAGAACGGCTGTAAGCAATAAAAGCAAGAGTGTGAAAGCTGCGCGCATGCAAAATAAATATTGTGCATTTAGAGTGGGTTTCCAAAAATTTTAAATGAAATGATGAATGCTTTTGACTTGGCACTCGAAATAATTGCAGTAATCACTGCGTAGCATTCCGCAGAAATATATTTTTTCTGTATAATGTATTTTCGCAAATAAACGAAAGCTTCAACACGGAAACAAAGTTCCTGAAATAACACATTGTAGCCTTGGCAGAGGCTGCGCGTATAATGGCAAGCAAAAATTGAGCAGGGCACAAGATACGGATATTAAGTATTCTCAATATTAATTTATTTGACACAAAAAATGGCGCATCTTGTGTAAAAAGAAATATTTCTGGAAAATTGAAAAGCCATAACGACCTCGACGCAGAAATGCATGCCATCTGCGAATCTTGAGCAACTTTCGTTTTATGACAAGCTCAAATGTAGGCTGAGCAGGATAAGCATTGTAGTTCAGGATAGTAAGAAATCAATATCTCCAGCTTGCTGAACAAATTACTCAATGCAAAAGATAACAAGAATTTTTGTTATATTTTGATGCTTTTACCCCTGCTGACATTGCCGTCGCGCTTTTTAATTATCATCTTCGTATACTACACATTGTAATGGAAGCTGCGCTCACCTAAAATGTTCAAACGTGTTTTTTTTTCGATGCTTGCCGTCTTTAATCCAATTTATCTAAAGCAGCGTGCGGATAATATAGCTGAACCACAGTGAGTTGACTTCATTTAAAAACATTCTTTTAAGCATTCTTGCGGTTGGCAAGAAGCTTAGTCTTAAACGGTTAATTTAATCTAGAGCTTTTTGTTTGATGTCATGCGACTGGAAAGCCATGGCTCACATCCCAGTCTAGCTATAGTGTGTCTCTAGACATGAAGAAGTTGAATTAGTGACATATCTGTAACCAACATTTCTAGTCGCTACTGCAAGTAAATATTGAAAGCTTTGACACATTTAGCTCGATGTGTCCTTCTGGCAATTTTCTTCTATTTCTCTGCTCACATCAAGTCAGACGTATATAGTGGCTGCGCGGTGGCACTGATTACACATTTCGCCAATTGTGTGCTTTTGATTTTTTTACCTACTTGTAATTACTTTTGCCGCCAAAGTCAGGTACTAAATAAAATCATTTTATGGTGAAAGAGCTCTGAGTAAAAAACGAGCAGACCAGCGTGGCACTGACATCAAGCCTTTAGTTTGAAGATAGGAACGCTATGCTACAATGACAGGAAATGTGCCTGGTGGTCGTCGTAGGAAAGAATCCCCGCTGCTTATGGGAGCGCTAAATTCAGAGGCGGGGAAGGAAATTTCAAGTAAGCCCGCCGATGGCAACTAGAACGATCTGGAACAATGCAAAATCATGTCACGTGTGGCTGCAATTAGTTGTGGCAAATATCTTCCGCGACAAACTGAAAACTACGCGCTAGGCGTACAAAGAGAACAAGGCTTGACGATATTTCTTGTACATTAATGGCCTGTGGAGGAAGGTCTTGCATATTTTGCTTAAGAGCTGTAGCTCTACAACTCAATATAAACCAAATGACCGCTTCGGTGTCTCCAGATGACCTCGAAGCTTAGCCAAGTTAAACTTGGACTTAGCCTGCCTAGTAAATAGCGGCAAGTCTTGCTTTATATATTGGGCTATCAGAGACTGATACATGACCCCAAAAGCAGACGTTTAGGACAACATATGGCACAATTACTGCTTTACTAATTCCCCATCGCAATTAATTACAGTAATTCATTATTAATATAAACAGCGCGAACACGAAGACAAGGGACAAAAAATTTACATTAATAATGAGTAAGTACCAACTCGCCCAACGAAGTATCTTGGTAATTGCAGTAAATTAGGTTTTTGAGACAAATTTGAACTTTACAGTACATCAATTGAAATACTTTTGTGGTATAGGTCGAGTATAGTAGGAATGGACTAATTGTATGTCTACATAGTGTGAGCACTTATCGTGAACTTCACCCATTAACATCTGATTACTCATCGCCACCCTTCGTTTCACTTGAACTTCATCCTCATTTTTAAATCGTCATCATCAACTTTCTGGGTGGTCGTTCTTCGTAGCCAATGTTGGAAGGGCCAATAAACCTCAGTAGTTCCAGTCCACAATAATTATATTTAGTTAGTTTACTGACATAAAAATTAAACTATAAGCTCCAGCATCAGGCCATATATTGCAGGATAACTGATGTCGATCTAATTTTATGTCCCAATTTATTACAGACGATTAGTTAATTGTGCTTGAAGTTTCAGTCATGTGCTACAGCATCACGCTATGTATCGTGGATAGTTTGTGGCGACTAAATGCACAGTTGACAAATTTTAAGCAACAATTAACTGGCATTATATGGCTATTTTTGATCAAACATTTTACTGTACGCTACAGCCTGAAGTCATTAACTGTTGGTAGGGTACGTGGAGTATGATTCTCAAGGCGAATTGTAAGTCGAGTTAATTCTGAAATATATAATTTCTGCTACACATTCAAGACATGCATCCCTAGAGAACTGTTATCAAACATGATTAGAGTGGGTTACTGAAGATCTTAATTATGACACCTAATTACGTAACTGCTTAAACGTTGAACGTTATGCCACAGCCTGAAGTAAAATAATGCTGGATATCTTATGTCGTGAAAATGTGCCTGCCTAATTATTTCCTAATGCGTACATCTTTGGAAGATATTTTCAGTACGGCTTGATTGCGCTAATTGCAAGTCTTATTTATCGTCTAATGGGTTACTGCTGTTAAATAGATCGCCGCACTTCAATGCAGCATATTATATCATTCAAGTTTAGACAAACAGAGTCGAGAAATATATATTGTCACATAGGCGTTTGGGCTTGTAACAGAAAGTGGTAATAGGCCCAGAACGGGACCGGAGAGCAGGTCAAGAGCACCAAGAACCGGTCGAAATGAGACTTTCCTTCTACTATACGCACGCAGCTCGTGAAGAGCATCCGTCCAGCTGATGCTGTTGCACATGGGGCAATATCATCGTACCGATATCGTGTAGTCATGGCTGTAATCAGAGTTAATCCACTATGATTTCTTGTTTGAGCTCTTTGTGTTAATTTAATAAAGCATTTGCTCGCTGAATAACAGCTTGAAAAGTATATTCCAAAGAGTCGCTAACACATATCTTTCGTCTTGCACTACTAGCAAGTGCTTGATGTCCAACCCTCTCCCACCCAATGATAGACATTTTTACAACGATTCACTACTGTAAATACCACCATGATGTTTGTCTGAATGCGGACAGAATGTAGGGAAGAATGGGCGAGGAGAAAAGGGATGGTAATGCTAACTCTTAGGTGCAATTTCCTGCAGCACTTATTTAGTAGAACGGATATAAAGGCAGAAATGTGGAAGCACAGTAATGGGCACATAAATTTGCTGGAGGTATTATGGGTGCAGAAAAAGCGATCGTGAGTGTACAATATTTCATGACGGCAGCAATAGCGACAGTGACGGCGGTAGATGAAGCTTGGCCAGCACATTATAGATTGCTAGAACGTTGTGGCCAACCAATTATAATGCTCGACAACGTTACCTAGCTGCAGAACAGCTAACAATTGAGTTAAAACATGAACACGGGCGTGTAAGAAGTGAAAACATCAAATGACCTAATCATATAAGGCCACAGTTCGGCTTACACGTCATTACGGCAGGCAGAAGACCAGGCAGTGGGTGACTATGCCATTGGTTTTAGGAATAGCGGGGTGCAGTTACTTGTTGAGTTTGCAGAGCGCAATAACTTAAGAATCATGAACACATTCTTCAGCAAACAGAAGAACCGGAGGTGGACATGGAAAAGTCCTAACAGGGAGACTAAAAACGAAATTTACTTCTTATTGTTTTCTAACCCTGCCATTATGCAGGATGTGGAGGTAATCGTGAAAGTGCGATGCAGAGACTACAGAATGGTAAGGTTTCGAATTAGTCTAAATCTGAAAATGGAACGAAACAGATTAGTAAGAAATAAGTGCGTCAACGAATCAGTGGTGAGGGGGACGACAGAAGAGTTCAGGATCTCACTACAAAATAGATATTCAGCTCTAACCGAGGATAACGACATTAGCCTACAAGGAATGAACAATAATTTCAGAGATATCATTACTGAATGCGCTGTAGAAGTACGCGGTAGGGTAGTTAGAGAGGATATCGGTAAGCTGTCAAGGAGACGAAATATCTGATTACGAAACGCCAAAGTATGAAAGCTTCCAATTCAACACACCAGATAGAATTAGCAGAGATATCATAGCTAATCAATAAGCGCAAAGAGGCCGATGTAAGGATGTATAACATGGAGAAAATTGAGCATGCTGTAAAGGCTGGAGGAAGCCTTAAAGCGAGGAAGAACAAATTGGGCACAGGCAAATCTCAGATGTATGCGCTAAGAGACAAGGCGGGCAATGTCATCACGAATATGGACAAGATAGGCAAATTATTCGAAGAGTTCTACATAGATCTCTACAGTAGTAAAAAAAATCAGGACAATAACGAGGTTGGTGGTAGGGAAATGCAGTAAGCCATTGCGCCAGTCGAATTTAAGAAAGCATCAGAAACTATGAAAAGGGGAAAAAGCAGATTGAGGATCAGGTAACTATAGATTTGTTGAAGCACAGGAGGGGGGGGATATCGTGCTAGAAAAACTAGCCACCCTGTATACGCAGTGCCTGGTGTCATCAATGGTATTGGAACCATAGAATAACGCAAACATTTTCTGAATTCATAAGAAAGGGAACCCTAAGAACTTGTAAAATTAGACCAATCAGCTTACTGTCTGATACGTATAAGGTATTTACCAAGGTAATCGCTAATAGGATCAGGAGGACCTTAGACTGCAACAAGGCAAATGACCAAGCAGGAGTTCGGGAAGTGTACTCTATTATCGATTATATCCACACCATCAACCAGGTGATATAAAAATTCCCGGAATATAACCAGCCCTTATACATAGCATTAATTGATTACGAAAAAGCATTTGACTCTGTAGAAACCTCGGCGGTCATGCAGGCATTGCGAAATCAGTGTATAGACGAGCCGTACGTGAAAGTGCCGGAAGATATATGCACGGCACAGCAACCATAGTTGCGCATAAAGTAACAAAATTCCTATAAAGAAAGGTGCAAGGCAAGGAGACACAATCTCCCCAATACTATTCACAGCTTGCTTAGAAGAAGTGTTTAGACTTGGATTGGTAGCGGGGATAATGATAGATGAAGAATACCTCAGTAACCTACGATTTGATGATCACATTGGCTTTCTAAATAACTCAGGGGATGAAGCTTCGCGCACTTGCGCGGGAACACACGCTTTTTCTTGTGGAATTCTAGACAGTTTGCGAACTGCCGCTCAAAATGCCTGGACCCTGACCTGAAGCTGTGGCTTCCACCTGGATTACCCCGACGTGAAGAAACTTTGCTGTGCCACCTGTGGGTTGGTGTAGCATTCACAAACTCTTATTATTTTATGATAGGTATGGTAAACAGCCCTGCAGGTACGAACTGTGGGTGCGACGTGATTATAGGTCACATTATTTGTGAGTGTCCATATACAGTGAGGAAAGACAGTGTTTATGCCGTGCGCTGGAGCGTCTAGATGGACGCTCATTGACTGAAATTAAGATTTTAGGTCCCTGGCCACGGCGATCGTTGCGGTGGAGGCCTCCCAGGCACAGCTCCGCTGTATGAAAAGCATAGGCCTAATCGAAAGGCTATTATTTTGCTTTTACGTTACGTGATATGACTGTGACTTGATATGATGTGACATGCCTGTGATGTGACAGTACTAACTTCACCCATCCCTTTCTTACAACTTGTATATCCACTCAACCCTTTCCCCCCGTGCAGGGTAGCAAACCGGTTCATTTTACGGGTTAACCTCCCTGTATTTCCTCCTCCTCCTCCTCCAGGGGATGAACTGCAAATAATGATTGATGACCTAGAAAGGAAAATAGAAAGGGAGGCTTGAAAATCAATATGCAGAAGACTAAGGTAATGTTAAACAGCCTCGGGAAGGAACAGCAGTTTACGTTAGGTAGCTAGGCACTAGAAGTAGTAGGCTAGTATTTGTACTTAGGACAGGTAGTAACCGCAGATCCGGACCATGAAAGGGAAATAAGAAGGAGAATAAGATTGGGATGGAACGCGCTTGGCAAGCACTCGCAGAACATGACTAGCAGCTTACCGCTATCGCTCAAGAGGAAAGTATAGAACAGTTGCATCTTACCTGTACTTACCTATGGGGCTGAAACGTGGAGGCTAACTTAGAGGGTTCTACTTAAGTTGAGGACACCGCAGAGGGCTATGGAACTTAAAGTGGTAGGGGTAACATTAGGAGATAGAAAACGTGCACAGTAGGTCAGAGAAATAATTACTGACATTATAGTGGAAATTAAGAAAAAGAAATGGGCATAGGCAAGGTATATAGGGCGAAGAGAGGATAACCAATGGTCGCTTAGGGTAACAACCTGGAGTTCAAGGGAAGGGAAGTGTAGCAGGGGCGGCAGAAAGTTATGGGGGGGGGGATGAGGTTAAGAAGTTCGCAGGGGTCAAGTTGATGCAGCTAGCAAAAGACCGGGGCAATTGGAGGAATATGAGAGAGGCCTTCGCCCTGCAGGGTATAGTCAGGGTGATGATGAAGATGATGATGACGGTTGTGAAACATCGGTAGAACGTTTTCGCTAGAAAAATTGATTCAACAGGTTCAACGTTTGTTCCAACCGATTAAAGGGATGTCTAGTAAGCATTGAGGAAAAAAGAGAAATATAAATTAAAGCAGTGTCGATGTTTGCGAAGTGACGTGCAAGTGGTCCACAGACAACAGAACGGACCCATCAGCTCTAACACTTCATACCACTAAGGCGAAAAGCAAGTGCCCGCCATTAAATTAAAAAAAAATTGGTTACTCTCTCTGCTGTTGTGACCACTAAGCGTAATCGATTGCCTGTTTCTTTTACGCCATCAAGTTTTCCTTCAAATTTCTGCAGGCTCGATTAGTAGTAGGTCCTCCATAGCATGTCGGCCTCGGTGCCTTTCACTCCCATTACTGCCCTGTTACCCGGCAGTGCACACAAAAAGCTACAGGCACGGCCCGGCCTTGCATCCTGCTTTCTACATTTGATTGCTGCTCCGACCTCGCTGTGTTGTCTGCCTGTGGGTTGCTGAGGCTGCCCTTGGAGCCGAGAGAAAATGGGGAAGGAGAGGACGCCAGCGTCACTCACCCAGTTGCTTTTACTCGCACCATCTCCACAGCAGCTCCGAGGGAAGGAGGGGAAAAGGGGAAGGATGAGTGCTTCGCTCGAAATAGAGACTGAGGGTGTTCGTCGCGTCGAGCGGGTGAGAGTAATGACAATTCTCCACATCATGCAGACTGGACCGGGATAGGACAAGTGTAAAGAGCGACAGTGTCCCGATTTTGATCAAATGTTGCATATTTAGGTAAACTTGAGGGGCATTAGAGAAACATGGCGGAAACGGGCAGTGGGAGTGGGGTACAAAAATACAACAAGGCTTATTTTTAGGGTTTGCTATGGTTGAATGTTTAAAAGGAAATTTTTTTTATAGAAGTAAGCTTCATCTGAAGCTGTTTAATGAGATGGTGGTGGTCTGCGAGGCTGCCTAGTGGAACTCGGGGGGATGACTGTATGCTATTAGTGATGCTTTCAACAAAGGATTAAATTCGCACAGTTCTTTTTCGTCCAGTAGTATAAAACGTATTACAACAGGAAGACAAGTAGGCATATGTTTCTATCAATGAGCTAGGGCAGAGTAAAGAAATTTAGGGGCATCATTATTGGTCTGGAGATTTTTGTGGTAGTCGGCCGGTAATCCAAGCAATCTTCAGCTACGCATGCGCAGCGACCTCACATTTATAATCCTATGCTGCGCAAGCTAACCGTTGTAAGTGCAGCCACAGTCTTGTTTTTAGATTTCAAAATTGCCGAAAGTTACTAGCAAGAGATCCTCTTTCACAATATCCAAATTCCTCTCTTTCGTACCTTCGGCGATGATCGCAGAATTTTACTGAAGAGCAGAAAACTAGACACTTTTTAACAGCAGGTGGTATGTCTCAGGCAGACTAAACGCTTGACCTAAGCAAAACGTAGGCGATCTCAATGTTTACACCCGGACGACCGGATTTTCGGGGGAGAGGACAGCCGAAAAGTCTCCTGTGTCGGCGGTTGTCAATGGCCGGCGGGGTAAAGTTGAACCGTGAAATGCCTACGTAGTAGGCAGGTATTTACCAAAAGAGGGCCAGGAAAAACCAGAAAGAAGACTCCATATCACCGAGAAAAAGTTTCTATCGTCATGATTATCCAACCGACCAAATCTAAAGGTCAAGGGCCATGTTTATACTAAGCGTAAACGTTATCTGCTGAGGGATTGGATAAATATCATGTGCAATTTAGGTAATCCTGTTTTCGCAACTGACCTAAATGCCGGAAACATGTTACAGAAGACTACCTCACACTTTGGTTAACGAAAAACTGCTTTTAAATGCTTTTAGTTCTTTAATTGGCGGCAAATGCTTAACTCTATGGATGCTCTCGGGAGAATCCAGATTTTCTCATTGCTGTGAGAATTTCTTTCTCGAGGGCTTTCATTATTGCTAGGTTCCACTATACTAGGGATAGACGTGACGTAACGGGACTGGAACAGTTTTTATATCCGAGTATTCAGAAAACACCTGGATATTGGCATAAAGTGCCACGTGCCCAAATTTCAAGAACGGTTGCAGCCTTTGGCGTCTAATGTATCTCCTCATTTGCATCGTCAATGGCTTCACCTCTTGCAAACTAAAAGGGTCATTTCGGATTTCAGAAGCAAGTTCATGGCCTGATACGATCTCACAACTCACGGCCAATTACCTAATAAAAATTCCACACATTCTTGCGTGTCATCACCATAGACTGCGACATGTGTAAACAAACACAGATGCATGCACAGTTACCTTTCCACGATGTGGAAGGAGGCTGGCGGAAAACTTCTGCACCTCAGGTTTGGGAGATCTTTCGCAATTTAAAGCGTATACAAGAGCACAGTGTGAATAACAACAAACGTTTAGCTATTTTATCAGCATAAAATTCAATCACGATTTCAGCTCATACTACGATCAAACAAAACACCGTTTTTTTTTAAATTGTACACAATAGTAATGCGAAATCACTACTTCAGCTACGGCTCTCCACAAGTTTTTATGATGAATTAGTGTAAAATCAACGTTGTCAATACGGGATGTGGTTACTGGCATCTGACTAGACGCGTTTGTGTGTGACGTAACACGATCATGTCGCATGGACAATTTGGCAGGAGCTGGCAGCTCGGGCTTTTCAATTCATTTTGGAGGGTCAGGACAGAATGCAGCCTTACAAAATCATTGCATTCAGAGTCGGACACGCTACCCATAGGCCACACAGGCTCGTCGTACGGCTTGAACAAGTAGGGTTATGTATCTATGTGGAATCGTCCATGACATATTATACCGTCTTACTCCATGCCCAAACAGTACTAGTAAAAAATCTGTCATCGAGTCATCTCTGTTGGCGCCTAAGTGCCAAGAATGAAGGGTGGTTCATAGTGGTTCACCGCGCTAACACCTAGAACGGCAATAAACACAACAGAGAGTGCGAACTAACAACTCGTTTTAATCGAAGAAACGGAAGTCATTATGCACACAAAAAGTGATCGTCATCAAAGCAACATAAAGACACGAGGAAACCTTCGGAAATCGGTCATCGTAGGCATCAAATGCATACAGCTGGACACATCATCGCAATAGTGTAAGCAGGTCAACTTCTTTCACTGACAACGACAGCGGTACATTGCTGATACACATATCGGCACCGACGGATGTGGTTTCGAACGCTTCTGTGATTTCTCTTTCTGTTTTGTTATTAGAATACGAGATTACAGCGGTTCTTTCAAACTGGGGCTGGCATTTGCAGTGCTGACAATGCGTCGCCAGCTTTCCTGGATGCGTGATGGATTTACAATTGTTGGTATGCTCACTTAGCTTTTTGTTTACGTAACGGCCCGTTTAGCCGACATACTTCATTCTGCATGAAAGGGAATTGTAAATCCACCGCGAATCACGGAAAGCTGTCGACGCATTATCAGGGCTGCAAATGCCAGCCTCTGTTTGAAAGAACCGCAGTAATCTCTCATTCTAACAACAAAACCGAAAGAGAAATCACAGAAGCGTTTGAAATCTAATCGTCGGTGCCGATATGTGTATCAGCAATGCATTGCTGTCGTTGTCATTGAAAGAAGTTGACTTGCGCAGGCTATCGCGATGAATATGTCCAGCTGTATGCCTTTGATGCCTACGATGATTGATGTCCTCAGGTTTCCTTGTCTCTTTATGTTGCTCTGATGACGATCGCGTTTTTTTTGTATAAAAAGAGTTCCATTTCTTCCATTAAAAACCGGTTATTAGTTCGCGCTCTGTGTTGTGCTTATTGCTGTTCTAGTTGTTAGCGCGGTGAACCACTATGAATAACCAACAAGGCCCCATTCTCGCCATTTTAGGAATAAAGGCTTGGCTGCCGAAACGTCAAAACGGAGAGAAGCTGGACTGGCGACTAAGCAGAAGTGAACCCAACCTAGGAGGGAACAAGAAGAGACAGGGTCAAACTATGTGAACTACTCGAGGCATTGCTACGTATGGCTATACTACGTGGAGGTTCGGGACATAACAGGCGTCGGCGATGAAGCGGCACTTCATGCAGAGTTTTTGACCATCTCATCGTCATGGATACCTCAGTGCGTTTGCATGATGAACTCTGGTTAAGCTAAGTCATGATGTAGTTCTTTTGTGCTGTTTTACAATAATAAAGAGATATTTAACACGAATGCTATTATACGAATCAATGCCTAAATTGGAACTCATGACAACATGCATAAAGCTACTAACGTGTGAGCAGCTTAGACTAATTATGCTGATGCTAGATGAGACTGAAAGCGGCTGAATGTACAATATAGCCACGGTGGCACACGATAAACGAACGCGTTTATGATGAATTCGAAATGCGTCGCACTACTGGACTAAAAGCTGCTGGAGTTGATGCAGTTAGAGTGATATACGAAGGGTATCCGCTACGCTTCGAATCTACGTCAGGCGAATATCAGTCAATGTGTGCGCGTATATCTCCAGTGTCAGGACACCTTACAGTACAGAAATAAGCACCCCCCCCCCCCATATGCCAGTATACCTCTGAATCTCATACCTTTAGGCTTTCTTAAGTCTGGAATAGCAAGCCAGAATGTCGATACCGCCGTAAAATTTCTCCATCTTTGCTTTCAGTACTTTCTCTTTTTTCCTATGTTTAATGCTGAAGGCGCTAAGCGCTGCCTGCTGCACATGTTTGATTTATTGAAAGGAAAGTTGCAGAACACATTTTCTTGCTTAGAAAAATAAGGCGGAGTTTAACATCTTATGCCGACTAAGATGTGCGATAGCAGTGTTGGAATTGTTTCGCATGGTTTCGACTTCAACTTAGCATGTAGAGACTGGCATAGAGGTAAGTAAGTGGTTATTTTATTGTGAAAATAATTAAAAAGACAGTTAAAGTATTTTTGCCAGCTCCGGTATCCGCTATCAAATCTCCAGAAGCAGCACGAACTTGGGTGGCGGAAAGAAAGGGGTAGTTCGTTCGTTTTTGGGGTTTAACGTCCCCAATAAACTCAACCTATGAAAGACGTCTTAGTGGTGGCCTCTTGAGATACGCCTCAATCAAAGCGGATTGGCGTTCGAGTGCTGTGCGATGTCAGGGCACGTTAAAAGTCCCGAGGTGCTCGAAATAACTTCGTAGGCCTCCCCTACATCTCCCATTTTTCTCTGTCTGCTTTCATTTCTACCCTCCTCCCTTTCCTTACTCGCGGATCAAGTGTCTATAGGTTCTGAGGCGTTTAACGTGATCTGATATCTCACAACACTGGCTCCCTCTCCGTTTAGGGTAGAGTTTGAAAAAAGGAAGGCACAGTGTAATTTTGGGTTGATACCCTACAATTGTGGACACCTGCACTTAGTCAGACATTGAGCTAAAACATTTTATACACCAGTGCGCATCATTTTCACGATGAAGAAACAAAACTAGGCATGTTCCACACGACGACATGCCCACCCTAGCACATCAGATACTATCAAGCACCGCAATACAACATGCCATTCCCATCTATGACAGTGAGAGCGGCCTGCTTCGAGTAGTGTGAGACAGGTCGACTTACAACGCGCCGATTAGCAGCATGGCAAGCAATGAGAGTTGAGGACAACTCAGAGGGCTATGGAACGAAAAATGGTAGGGGCAACATTAAAAGATAGGAAGCGTGCAGAGTGGGTCAGAGAAATAACTCAAGTTACCGACAATCTAGTGGAAATTAAGAAGAAATGGGCATGGGCAGGACATGTAGTGCGAAGAGAGGATAACCGATGGTCGCTTAGGGTAACAAACTGGATTCCAAGGGAAGAAAAGCGTGGCAGATGGCGGCAGAAAGTTAGGTGGGCGGATGAGGTTAAGAAGCTCGCAGGGGTCAAGTGGATGCAGCTAGCACAGAACCGGGTTAAGTGGAGAAATATAGGAGAGGCCTTCGCTCTGCAGTAGGTATAGGCAGGCTGATGATGATGATGATGATGAAACAACGAGAAGCAGCTTGAAGAACCGTGAAGAAGCGAGAAGCTGCACTCTCATTCCTCCTAGTAACCTAATTACTCAAAGAGCGACCGAGAGCCAACCCTTCAATCAATAAAATTTGCTTTACAGGAGAGAGGTGGGAGTGAAATCGGAAGAAAGAAAGAGGCGCCTGTAGTAGAGGGCGGAGGAGTAGTTTCGACCACCTGGCGATCTTTAACATGCCCTCACATTCGCACAGGAGATGGGCGCCTCTCTATTCTGTCTCCAGAGGACTGGAAGGCGGCCCTGCTTGGCTGCTCAGACCTTCAAACCTAAAAGGCTTTGGTTCAGATTGAACATCAGGACGGCGGCTTCGACCAATGAGGTTCCGGATTAGGGACACTACCTAGTATGTGGGTCCCCTTAGTAGATTCACACCTCTACTTCAAATACCTTTTTACCACCACAATTTAAATGCAGCCGCCTGATATCAGGTTCGAACCTGGCTACTGCGATATAGCAATCGGGTATGTTAATTACTCCCACTTCCCACTCACGCGACGGGTTAGGCAAGTAATGGTTTTTGATTAAAATAGCATTCTATTAAAATAAAATAAAACAAGACCGTAGCCGAAAACAACTGGCATAGCGAGAGTGTCTAAATAGCAGTCCTGATCATGAGAGTTGGCGAGTCTTGTTCATTTTTTATAGCAGTCAGCAAATAAAACAAAAGTTCAACAATAACGGGCTGGCGTAATTTTCATTTCGGTGTCTAGGTAGCACAATGACGCATGATATAAGAATTACGGCCGTCCTTAATGTCTTTCAATAAACAAAAATGCTATAACTGAATCAACTCGAAGTACCTCAGTTTAAGCAGCAGAGCTGAGAGAATTTTCAAAAAGCTCTGTGGTTGCTTTTAAAACAGGCGTCAATTAGTACCGAACTTTGATGTTTAGAGATTGTGCTCGTGATGGAAAAGGAAGGTTCAACGTGGGAAAAAAATCGCCAATAAAGTCGCGAATCTATTACTAAGCGACGTGACAGTCTTAAATTTTATAGTAGCACGAACCTGACATAAGAGAATTCATAATTTGAATAGGTCTTAAGCCTGCTACCTG
This sequence comes from Amblyomma maculatum, assembly GCA_023969395.1. NCBI lineage: Eukaryota > Metazoa > Arthropoda > Arachnida > Ixodida > Ixodidae > Amblyomma > Amblyomma maculatum. The sequence goes on from JAJIZL010067829.1 coordinate 14,748, forward strand.
CTCTAGGAGACGTGCTCTAGTTTTGAACAAAGCCTCTTTACTCGTGGCGATTGGTGATTTAGTTTGCTCACTCTACACTCTACACTCGTGGGTGAATGGCACTTCTATAGTTTTATTGATGTAAATAAAGTGTCCAAATTATGGTTCAGAAAGTATGGTGCCTTTTAGTACCTTGTGGTTGTGACATTTCCTGATCAGCAAGACTGAAATTCTGCATGTTTGCAGGTATAGAGCACAAATATAATTTCCTTACTTCAAATGGAGGCTATATAGCTGCCAAACGCACATTCGCATTATTCACAATGTTTTCTCCCATTTACACTGAAAGAAACATCTAGAACATGTAGATTCAACGTGCATCTTGAACTTGCATCTCTGTAATAGAAACTGCAATAAATAAATATGAGGACTGCCTTTCTTGACAACTGTTCGTATTTCGCAAACATAAGTATACCCTATAGTGCTCTTTTTCTGCTCACCATAAATTGGTTGCTAGATTCTTTTATTTATAGCCTAGTTAGGTTCCTGTGCGTTGTTTGCATTGTGAGCTATTATCTATAGTGCCAATAAATATACGTCCCAAAAATGCAACGCTCTTTCTGGTTAGTCTTTCATGGCATACATTGAAATATTTTCTAAGCCCTTGACAATACTGTCTCATTATAGCCCGCCCTCCAATGGCATCTTGGCAGATTGCACAAATTAATGAATATATTTAAAGATCATAATTGGTTTTTATAAGAGGCATATTTAAAAAACCTCTAAGATGCTCAATGATGAAATTGAGAATTACATATCTCAGAGGATGCATACCACTGTCAATATCTGTTGAGAAATTAGAGCAGGCATGGCACTTCCCTGCCTCATGACGGCAAAAATGCATGTTATATATAAACACAATTCATTTGTTTCCGATATCGACACAGTGTAAGACCTTTCTGCTGTTGGGCAATGAAACGCGAAGTGTCGCCTACAGTTCAGCTCTCAGTTATCGTAATTTTGATGTAAGTACCATATTTACTAACATAATATTGGTAAATGACATGTATGTCGTGTCCGCTGACTTCAGGCGCGAGAACAAATATATAATGCTATACAAGCCGAGCAGCGTAAGCTCAGAGAGACCTGTAAGGCGTTTTCGCAACACTCATACCATCCTTTTTTTTTCTCTGGCTTGCTATTGGAGCCAAGAGGGGGGAAGGGAGTTATATATTTTGGATCGCTCTTTCCTGTATATTAGTTCAACCCAGACTAAAATATGAAAGCCTCCTCTAACCGTTTTTTTGAACCACACATGACGGAGTATGGGCATTAGAGCGTTAGCGCCAGGAGAAAACCACTGGCGACGGATAGCGCCGTGCTCAACTTTTTTTGCGAGGATAGAGAGAAACACTCAAAGGCGCAGCTTCAACAATGTCGTGTGAAAACGCCAGTAATAGTTCGCGAGGTCATGAAACATCGGGCTTTATTTTGCTCGAACCGGAGAAAGCGCGCCGTCCGCTTAATATGGCAGCAACACATGTACCTGCTCCAGTCCAAACTTTCAAAGCGTCTGCACGTAAAAGGATAGCTCACTTGTGAGCTGTCAGAATGGCCTGTCACCTTCGGGATGCATGACGCACCGTTCACCTATGCTGCAGATGTGCTTCTTTTAGGCGTCGAGTGCGGTGATGTATGCCCATCATCGAAGCCGCTTTATTGTAGAGCATAATTGACGTCTCTTCTTACAATGTTGTTGAACGCACTGCGATGGCCATGAAAACTGCTGTTAACTGTGGAGTATTGTATGCTATGAGAGCTAAATATCTGTGTAAATATAGTGCAACGTTCCTTCTTTTCTTTTTTTTCGAACTTGTTACTGAGTCTTCTCTCCAATGTGGCTATGGCTAATACATATCAGACCACTCAGTTTGCAAATCATATTTGATTTAATTTAATAGTCTACCACATAGACATTGGGAATGCACCAAGGTTGGAAATATTTGATGGTGTGTTTTAGAAAACGTTTCTTTATTTTTGGGAAATACCTACGCATGCTTCATGAAAACTGTGAACTAGACAGGATCACAACCAAGCAGTCAAGGTAAGAACGAACAACCTCGGTAAAATATTAAACCCCTTATTATTTTGTGCTAGCCGTGAATCTTACTCAGGAACCACAACAATGCAACAATACTTTCGCTTTCTTTCTGAATACGCTAGTGGCATGTCCTGAAAAGTTTTATAAACTTGAAGTGGGTGTTTACGTCAAAACATACTAATATTACACTACTGCGCAGGTACATCCTCCTGATAGTGCTGTGCAGTCCATATCACTTTGAAAAATATCTAACAGCTTATCTTTACGGCGCGAAAAATATTTATCTAATAGATTGCCTCTCCGTACTCGTTACGCTACTTTCCACTCACCCCCTAGAATGCTACCTGCAGGATTGAATGTGCGATGCGCCTTGTTCTGCTGATAAAAAGCAAAACCTATTGCATCGATTTCGTTGTCCTTGTCTTCCGTGCCATGACCAAACAAGGTGATTCGGCGATCAAGGTAACTTTCAAGGCACACTTCGCGCATCAGTAAAAATTCTCCGCGATCTGTTGTTGAGGATACTGTACTTCGAATTTCCCGATTTTTTCCTTGACCTCCTGCGAATGCATGCAAATGTGATTTAGTGCAATTGCCATTTCGCAGAGGTTCTCGTTTCTGAGCGCTGTATTTATTTTGCCCCGAAGTCATTTTTGCATACTTCTAGATCAAGAGGATTGTAATTGGCATCTCTGACAGTGATTACTGAATATTGCAAATTTGCTTGCTGTCATATATGCTGGGAGCCAAAATAAATAATTTCATGGTGGAAAGTGATCTGATGCATGAGGGCAATTTTATTGTCGAGAAAACATTTGGTGATATGTCTAAGCATGAAATCGCGAAATCGAAATCACTCACAAGAGCCAATAATTAGATAGTTCTAAAGAGAGAGCTTCAAATCTTGACGGTCAGCTGTACAGGCGACATCGGCAGTATATTAACCCACGTCACGATAGTGCCTAGAAATTTGCACCATGCGCGGAAAAAGAAAAGTTGAAGCTTGAACTTGTAATATAATTTAAGATAGGCCATACTGCATTATCCTTGTGTTTACATGCGAATTGCACTTTAAGCAAAGAAAAAATGACTAGCTTTCAGCAGGAGACTGAAGTCAACAACGTTAAGTTACACCACACGATACGTAGCTCGCCTCCACGACGGGAGACAGTGAGCCCTTGCCGTTTCAAATCTGTTCCCGAATCCCGCCTCTTGGCCCCTGCCCGACAAACCCACGATATACTTTCAAGGCTCAGAAATGTAACACTTGGGGGACTTCAAAACGCCATCCGTGGAGCTTCAATTGCGGCGAGGAAGGTCACATTTTTTGTCATGACCGTGTAGGATTGGCCTGCATGGTCTTAATATCGACAACACACGATGCCGCACTGGCGAGTAACCACAGAAAATCAGTGAAGTCCTGTGCAGGGATGAGCACTTGTCGTCAAGAGGTCTGTCCCGCTCCCATCATCGTTTGGGGTCCGCTTAGCGTGGACTGGGCAAAGTTACACTCGAAAAGGTTCCCCTATCCTCCAAATGGGAAACTAAACAGAGCAACCTTTCGGGGTGAGGCTCTTTCAGGCGAAAAAAGGCAGTTTCTGTGCCGCCGAAGACGAATGACACCGCGAGCATTGCCCGGGTGCCCACATGAGGATATCACTGCTCTCCACCAAGGTCAAGAATGTAACGACCTCTTGGGGTGTCGCAGTAATTAGTACCGCTGGTAATAGCCTTATAACGCCGTCAAAGCGATGAACCGACAGTGTAATAGTAAATGGACATATTTATCCTGCCAGCTTCGTGGTCCCTCAGCAGTGTAACGCGAACGTGATATTTGGTATTTTCTTTCCCAGTGAAAATCGATGAGCCCTCTACCTTCGATTGAAGCTCAATAAGATTCCTATTATTGAAGCCATACAAGCAATATACGGCAAAACGTCGTGATCAAAGGTACTATACAACATGCAGCCGATACAAAAACTGCATTTCAACGCCATCTTGCAACAGCTATATGAGATAGAGACAATCGTGGAGGTGCCCCATTTTATCGACATTAATGTGTCGCTGTCGCTAGATGGGGTTTCGCTGCAGGTTTTCAGAATTGCGCCGCCGGCTGCGTGTTGCATACCACTTTCGCTCACGACTGTGCGTTGACGCAAAACACTAGGCACCTAAAACCATTCTGCCGTATATTTCATTTTCGCATATAACAGAGCCGTCCAGGCCCACGCCGTTCCAACTCGTGTATTTGCAGGGAGCTCACGGTCTCGCTCGATGCAATGCAGCCGCACGTAATAGACAAAGAAAACCTTGATGTCACGACCTAACTGCAGCGTGCAGAGGAAACCCCGCGACTCGCCCGGAGCATATTAAAGACCAACAACTTTGGTTTGATACAAGTTCCAAACTCACGCCTAGAACATTGGACGCGTCTAGGTGCTCACTAAGTTTTATGGTGAGGATTCGACCGAGGTCACACACGTATAAAGAGAATGTTTCCAGCTTTCAATACAAATTGCATATTAAAGTACATGTAAGGACTCTAGTAGCAACATGAAGGAAACTTGCAGCGATATTGGTAGATAAAAATGTTAACGCCTTTGTTGTTGTTTTTCAGAAATTTTCAAGCGAGAAAAATTAAAAGTACTCTTAATCTGAATTTATTTAATGGAACGATGGAGGTATCTGAGTTTGCACTGTGAAATTCACGTGAATGACTTCGCGTCTTCTTATGGAATGATTGCAAGATATGAGCCTAATATCACATGTCATTTCCTGCTATCTATATATTGGTACGGGTTGACTCATCGAAGATGAGGCAGAATAACTATGTGTGCTCTTGGCGTGTGGTCAGAGACCAAATCCTGAGCAGCGGTCTGTGTTTTGACATCCGGTGCGCCCTGTGCTTGTGTCGCGTTGTACCAGTCTTCAACGTGGTGTACAAGCCTCCTGCCACGTAACATCTTGGAGGAGGTGCGGAGTTTCCCATTCTCCGCGTTCTGAATTATTGCACTACGGAGATTCGCAACGGTCGCTAACCGGCACTGCCACCATGACTAAACCGGGCGACTCCCGAAGTCGCACTGCTCCCACATTCATGGTGATAGCTCATATACCCGTTACCCCGATATCTTTTCCGGTGCCTTAGTTGACAACGTTAACAGATGGGTCTCTATGTACAAACGTGTCAGCACCCATTACAGGTGGGACCCCACCGTCATGCTGGCAAACATAATTTTCTATTTGTTTGGCATAGCGAGACAATGATTCGAGCGCACGAGGACGAATTAACCAATTGGGAGATCTTCCCAGAAAAGCTTCCCGCTTTCTTCGCACCATCAGACGCTTTGACGCTCGCAGCCATTAAACACATTGAGTTGCACTTCCAGTCTCCCACTGAAAGTTACGTCACCTACATACAAGACCTTCAAAGAAAAGCTTCGGGCTCTCTTCGGACCACCAGACGTTTTGAAGTTCGCAGCCATTAATCACCTAGAGTTGCGTTCGCAGTCTCCCACTGACAGCTACGTCACCTATCTGACGGCTAACTCAGACGTCCTAAACTTATGTCACCATCTCGAAACCACCATGACTGAATCTGCAAAAGTGGGTCACGTTTTGAAAGGCATTGCAGAAGACGCCTTTCATTTTTTTCCTTTCGAGGGTTCTGCTACTGTGGATGCCCTCATCAAGGAGCCTCTTCGATCAAGTGAAGAGCCGGCGCAAATTTCCAGTTTCAACGGCTTCCCCATACCGGAGCCACATCTTCGTGTGTTATGCAGCAGCCACCAACTAGCATACCTTCCACTTCCCCGTCAACTTCACTGACACCGTCACCCGGATCGCTCGCCATGAAATAGAGGCCTCTGCACCCACACCACCGACACCACCGCAAACCATCGACCCCGGAACTCCTTGCCTGAAGTCTCCCTCATTCAGGCCGTTTTGCGAGAGGAACTTGTAATCTTGAACCTCACACCTGCTGTTTATTCCATCGGTACCGAAATCCAGCAGAATGGTGAACGCCTGATGATCGCCTCACATGTTTCAAGTGTTCCTGCGTCGGTCACATATCCCGGCATTGCCGCAGTCGATGGTCTCCGATTCCTTGCATCTAATTTTCCTATGACTACCGTACAGATATGCCCTGCCGTTTTTCTCGCTTACCACAGCCTGACCAGTCCGCACAGATGCCAGTAGCCGGGATCATCGAGTTCATCCTTGCCCAGCTTCAAACCGGCACTCATCCCGTAATTGCGCAATTGCCTATGCCTGCCGCCTTCTATCCTATTCAGAGAAGAACTACTCTACCACCGAACAAGAGTGATTGGCCCTCGTTTGGGCTGTTGAAAAATTTAGACTTTACCTCTATGGGAGGCCATTCAAAGTTGTCACAGATCATCACGCCTGTGCTCGCTTTCTTCTCTGAAGGATCCTATTGGCCGCCTCGGGCGTTGGGCGCTATGACTCCAGGAATTTGACACAGCTGTGATCTACAAGTCCGGCCGTTTGCACAAAGATGCCGACTGCCTCTCTCGATACCCTGTTGTCCAAAAGGACATGTCCACGAGTGCATGTGCCATTGGCCTGTTATCTCTATCATCGTTTACAACAATTAACAAAGAACAGCGTAGGGATGAGGAACTTCTCTCCATCAATAATCACCCAAGGTCCACGCAAACCGACCCTTCACTGAACCGCTTCGTTCTCGTTGACGGCATTTTACACCGCCGGAATCTTCATTCTACTAGTCCTGACCTTCTCCTAGTCGTCCACAAGCACTTACGAGCAGTTGTTTTCCACGAACTTCACGATCTCCCTAGGCATTACTCGCACGCACGAACGCATCCGTCGTTGGTTCTTCTGGCCTGGTCTCTACCGCTCAGTGCACTGCTACGTTGGTGCTTGCGATAAGTGTCAGCGTCGCAAGAAGCTCGCATCTGCTCCCGCTGGCTTTCTTCAGCCCATCGACATCCCTCCGGAGCCGTTCTACCGGGTCTGCTTGGATCTTCTCGGTCATTTTCCCGAGTCCACTTCTGGCCTATGATGGGTTGCAGTAGCCGCAGATTATGCTACTCGGTACGCAAAATCGCGCGCCCTCCCCACGAGTACTGCCGCTGATGTCGCCAACTTCCTTCTTCGATATCATTCTTCATCATGGACCTCCCCGCCAACAGCTCACTGACCGTGGCCGCGCATTTCGTTCTGCAGTTGTGGAAGACATTCTTCGCGCAAGCTCAACTAAACACAAGTTGACGACCGCTAACCGATCACAAACTAATAGCTTCACTCAGCGGCTCAATCGCACTCTTGCTGACATGCTCGCCATGTACGTCTCCTTTGATCACCGTGACTGGGACGCCGCCCTCCCATACCTTACATTCGAGTATAACTCGTACTGTACGACACTTCCGACTACTCTCCGTTTTAGCTCTTCTACGGCCGCGAGCCTCAACTGCCGATTTATACATTGTTTCGAATATCTGGTCCACCTCATTCTGAGCACGCCCGTGAAGCCATTGCCGTGCCGACCATGCTTGCCATGTCGCCCGTTCCAGCCTGCAAACCTCTCAGGCTTCTCAATAGGAGCACAACAACAGCCGCCACCTCGACAGCTCCTTTTCACCTGGGTCCCTTGTGTTGCTATGGGTGCCTTTTTGCCGTATTGGGCTCTCGGAAAAGCTCCTTTTGCGCTTAATAGGTCCGTATCGTGTTCTGCGTCGTCACCGCCGTTACCTACGAGATTCAACCTGCCTTTCCCGAGCGCACTTTTCGTACTGCACCCTCCAATAGTGTTCTCGTCGCGCGCCTTAAGCCCTGCAATCTACCTTGCTCTGACAATTCTTAAGCAGCACCGTGACGGCGCTTCTGCGGTCGGGGGCCATGCTACGTGTCTGCTGGTCGAAGATGAAGCCGATGAGGCTTGTGTCACGTTGTACCAGTCTTCTACGTGGGGAACACGCTTCCT
>JAJIZL010067830.1:0-11788 GCA_023969395.1 Amblyomma maculatum
TTAAAACCCGCAACAGAGAAAACAACGGCATGAAAGAAACATACAGATAAGAAGAATGCTGCACTGACAGCTTAATTGTTATTCTGAATTCGCTAACCTTCTTTTTCACTTCATCTGCATGCAGCCATGCGCAGAAAGTTCACATCCTTCTTCGACAGGAATATTGATTACCTCCTGACATATTACTCACCAGAACCTCTGATGGCACTCGCTTCACGGCCTTAATTGCATTCCATAAAAAGCGGTCGACACTATCGGCTGATGGTCCCCCTTCGAGGGAAATATACTTCTTTTTACGTTGATTTGTATGCGACTACAGTTGTGTGTTAAGCAGCGTTTTTCAGCGGCTCCCTCCGTACACATAAGATCTTGTAAAGGTAAAATACGCATCGAACATTTCCTCAGAAGTAATATTATGTAAAAATATAAAACACAAAAAAGTTGTTTGTTGCCTAAAGAATGCGCAAGTACTTGCGAGAAATAACCAGAAGATATTTTGCTTTATACTTTTTTATGTCAAGACTAGCGCGATCACTGAATGTCGAGTGAGGAGCCTTGTAATATGCGCCTATTCTCCTGCCCGTTCTTTTAACTAAATGGCATTGCTTTGCTGCCTAACTCACTTAACGTTGAGTAATATCAATGTGTACGGTATCTGGCTCTCCTGTTTTCTAAAAAAAAAATATATATATGCTAATGGGGTAGCAACAGAACCACAGAGCAAAATATTTTGCATAGCACAGAATATTCACTGAAGGTATATTAAATACAGCTTTTGATATGGCGATAACTCATGCACCAATTTCCCACGATTTCAACAAATCTATGAAATCGTGTGACGGCGCTGAAATTCATGCCAACACATAAAAATTTTTTGAGCTGACACTGAGATTTCACCACCTTTAAAAACATTCTATTGGTCTCGAGATCGTTAAACCCGGGCCAATATGCATTTCTTTTCTTTTTTTTTTTTTTGTTGTTGAAGGCTTCTGTGCGTCCATAAAAGTTTTAGTGAGCACATTTTGCTTTAGAGAAATGCTCGAATGTTTGGAAAACATATTCCCTGCACCTAATTGTTACCCTAAATATTACATAATACACCTAGATCAATGTACTTTACTGGTAGCCTATTATAATCATTATAATCCTTTTTCGTCCAAGTGCTGTCTTCCGACAAAACTCATTTCTGACAAGGGGAGTAAAACAGCTTCATGCGGGCTTAAATATCAGTGTTTAGTTCGGGAATAAATACATTTTTATAGTCGCGTGATAAGATGACCTCCATTTCTTTCGGAATAGTTTTATATCCGGCATCTGTTTTGGAAGCAACCCTAATATTTTACTTCGCATAAGACTTAGTCACTGCTAAATAATTAGTGATAAAGAAATTTTCAGCCTGTTAAATTGCTTCCCAGAACATGACAGTGTCCATGCGCAGTTTATAACGATGTCTTCGCCGCGAGTAATTCGTAGCTTGCACTTTAACGTTACTGAAAATTAATCGCTGATTATTGTAAATTTTGTCAAGTGTGTAAAAGTTCTCTCACAGGGTGAAGTTTATTCTCCTTGCAAAACAAAATAATTACGCTACTAATTTACCGTTATATATTAACATCACACACATCAAAAATCCCTTATACTTTCCTCGGTTTCAGGAAATTATTTACAGTTAGTGGCGCATGCATTAATACAATATCACATTCTATGACAGTGACCGCAAAAAGCATCTCGGCAAATTCAATCCACTCAGCGCTGTACACGTGAACAATTAGCTTTCCTGTGCGGCGAGGTTTCCTGTATAGTGTCGGCGTGATCTTATTTTTGGGAAATACTTGTGCGTGGTTGTCTGGGCCAGAGTTGATGTGCACTCAGTCTAAAGCAACTCGCCCTGCAGTGCGCTGCCAATGCTACATTTAACCTGCTTAATTATCGAGTCAAGTACGATATAATGAACCAGGCTGCCTCGATTCAATCTAAATTACTGCAGGTCAGAGCACGAACCTTGTATCTGCGTGGGCTTGACACTAAATGCGCCGGTTTCACTCGCATGAGACAGGTGCAAACTGTTTAAAAGTCGATAAGAAAAACAAAGCTGTCATTAGGCAGGCCCAAACATTAGGTGCGTGAGCGTGGTACAGCGCAAGAAACGTGCAAAGTAAATCTAGAAGACTGATGGTTGCGTGCTTTGTTTTCCTAAAATCCGCTCTTCTACTGCTGCATTGGCGAAATCCTTGGATATTTATTCTGCAATATTGCAGAAACACTGCAGAAGACCCGTTTTAATCGCCAACAAACCCGCCGTAAACTCGGAAGCAGACCTACGCAGCGTGCGTTTCTGCGAGTCCCGCCGGCTGCCGATCCACACTACCGGAGTGATGGTGACGCCACCTCTAGGTCGATCTCGCGGCGAATAGAGTAAATTTTTAGAATGTTGTCTTTGCAAAGTCGCCTGAGTAAAAGACGTATGACTAGCTTCTCGGAGTTGGACAATTAGACGCACTGTTCGCGCGAGTATCTTTATTCCATTGAAAGTCGTTTTTGAGCCACTAGTTTTTGTTTTTCGTGACTACCCACATTTTCGTGACTACCCAAGACAAAACAAAGGAGGTGATCAGTGCAGTGGTCACATTAAAATCCTATGCTACTGTGTTGTTACTAATTTTACCGTGTTACACAACTCTGCTCCTCCCCTAAGAATATCACGAATTAGAATGCGAGATCTGATCTCAAGGCTTCTTTCCAAGGAAATCTCAGCTATCTCATTATAACATCATGAGAAACTCTCTGCCAGTTCACTACATTTCTGAAAGACAAAACAAATGAGAGAAATGTCTGCGATACAAGAACTGCCCTAACTCTAAGCCTTACCGCTGTAAATAGCACCTATATCTTGTTATATTTATTAACTATATCTCTCTCTTATCTAGCTGATAGAAGACTATAACTTCCGACAGGCTAGCGCTTATTTAGCACTACGTGTTTCTTTAGTGATAGTAGACAAAGTGTACTATATTGTTCTATGGCCTGGCTAAATGTATATTGTACGCTGCTATGAGCTGCATGTAGTTCGCGCGTTGTTACTCTGAATCTTGGTAAGTCATAGCGCGGTTGCACTTGTAACCATTCCTCACCGGAAGGCACTACAACTCAGTCGCTGTGGATTTTTATGTGCTGAATATTAGAAAGTCCAGTCTGCTTAGTGGCACGTGCTTTCCGGTCGGCACCACTGTGATCATTACGCTGTAACCTGAGGCGCAAAATATTCTTATTGGCCTTCCTGTTGGAACTCGGCAATAACCGTCCAATAAAATTGACCAGTGTGAACTGACTCACACCAGAACACCAAACTTATACCCAAACATACTTTCAGTATGATATTTTAAGGAAGAAGCTGCTGTTGCTCATTCAGTCCGCTTATTTCATGTAGGACATCGTTATGGGAAACGTTTGGACAAGTAGAAAAGACGATTGCTTTATACGTTTGTTTATCCAATTCACTGACATTTAAATACGAAATGATCACTTTGCTTATGGTTTAGCAAACGCCGTTGTGATTACCAGGTCATCGATTCCACTTCCTTACAATTAATGTGGCTTTAAAAGCAAGCATTGTTGTGGATTTACAGAATAAGCATCCTAATTTCTGCTCAATTGTATTTTTTCTCACTTCATAGCAAACCTTAAGTTTTTACAAAGCTAACTAATATTGTTCTTATAGAAGCGAACATGGTCTGTAAAGCTCAGGATGGCGCAAAATTCAGCTTAAAATGTCTGTAAAATTCTAAGTATTAAGTTCAGCAAATCAGTTTCAGTAAACTGATATTTTTTTCGCCTGTTACAGAAACAGGAAAAGAGAAGAAAGTACAAGAGAAGAAAACAAAACACAAGCTAAGTGTATTTCTTGTCGTTGAGTTTAGGCATTACGTTGCCTTTCAGAGAGGTCATGTTTACCGCATGGTGTTTATAAATCGCAGTTAGGTTTAGTCTTTGTAGAAACTTATAGCCCTGCTGGCTTCGTTCTACAACATGCAACACATTTGTTTAAACCCAGTAAAGCCTTGATCTTGAAATGAGGGAAGAGAACACCTTTTCTTTTTTTTCAAAAGATCTGAAATCGTGCAGGGTTTGCAATCAGACCTACTGGGCTAATCACTTTTGTAAAAGGTAGTACAAGATACCAACTAAGATAATGAAGGCGAGTTAACGTGCACACTGACAGTTCATCATGACGTTGAATGCATGACAGTTACCTAGATCGCCGACAACCTGCCCATGCTCTAATATCATTTCACAGAATCACATTGCTGCCGTAACGAAAGAAGAGGCCTGAGTCACTTTGCGACATTAAACACCACGAACCAAACCTAAAAAAAAGTATAACAAACACTTGTATAGCACGCATCATTTCCATGTGATTTGATTGCATTACGTCACAACAGAACGCTAGATATAGGGCTTTTTATAGTTTTTGACGTGCATAATAGAATGTGCATGAAACGGTTTCCTAGATAAAGCACACCCGAGGGCTATAGAGATCTCTTTTCCTGGAATCTTGAAAGCGAAATGCATAATTTCTGTTGTTTTTTAGATCAATAATCACGTCCTGAAGTGCGCTTTTGACAACGCCATCGTGAGGTTGCGCTGGGAAACAAAAGCGGCGGAAGCAGTGCCCTATTTCTCGCTTGTTAAAAATGCTATAGAAACAGAAACGGTTCTACAGGTATTTGTGGTACCCCTTGAGACGCTATGGAGCCTGAACGCCTTCTTTCACAGAGTCCACCTAAATGTGGGCGCAGCGCAAACATACTGCGTTCGAGGAGCGTGTCCGTTAGCGCTAGGGTGCCCTTGTACAAAAGTCTTTTATCGTAAGTCATTTATTCAAAGCATATCGTTGCGCATGTTCGCGATGGCCTAACTCTGGGACCCATTCCTAGTTCTGGTAGCGCTCGTTCTCAACGAGTGGAAGCGCTCTTCTCGCGCAGGGTATAAGATACAGGACCGAACACGACACGAGCGGAAATTCGATCGGTAATCTGGAGGCAGTGAATCAACTTTATCAGTAAAATATTAAGAGAGGCGTTAAGGGAAATACTGTTTAGCGATCCTTTTCCACTGTCGTCGCAAAGATGAACCCCATTAACTAAGCAGAAGCAGCGCAGCGGTGGCGTAGCGGTAGAACATCCGCCTCGCATGCAAGAGGACCGGGGTTCAAATCCCGGTGCCGCGCAATTCTCCACCGGATGAAAGAAAATTGATGGAGTTGCATAAACAGGTTTGGGGTGCGACCTGATGCCGGTGAACACCTCCGGCAACGCACTCCCTCACCAGAACAGGAGTTGGCCACCCTGGTGTAGTAATTGGCCGCAACCTCCTATGATAAGCTCCATAAAACCCCGGCCCTCAGTCACCAGCGGCTGCGGAACAACTGACCACGGCGGCGGTCAGACCTGTGACGCAGCAGGGGGTGCTAAGAAAGTCTGGCTCCGCTGGACAGGCCGCCATTGGAAACTGACCCTGGCAACGTTTAATGCTAGAACCCTAGCTAGTGAAGCTAGTTTAGCAGTGCTGTTAGAGGAACTAGAGGGCATGCAATGGGATGTCATAGGGCTTAGTGAGGTTAGGAGGCCGAATGAGGCATATACTGTACTGAAAGATGGGCATGTACTGTGTTATCGAGGCTTACCAGAGAGGCGACAACTAGGAGTAGGTTTCCTTGTCAATAAGTATATAGCGGGTAATATAGATGAATTCTATAGTATTAATGAGAGGGTTGCAGGCATCGTAATTCGGCTTAATAAGCGGTATAAACTGAAGGTTGTACAGGCCTATGCACCTACATGTAGTTATGATGACCAGGCAGTTGAAAGCTTCTACGAAGATGTAGAATCGGCAATGCGAAAAGTAAAGACGCAGTATACTGTACTAATGGGCGATTTCAATGCCAAGGTAGGGAAAAAACAGGCAGGAGACAAGGTAGTAGGTGACTATGGCATTGGTTCTAGGAATAGCAGGGGGGAGTTACTAGTTGAGTTTGCAGAGCGCAATAACTTACGAATCATGAATACCTTCTTCAGCAAACGGAAGAACCGGAAATGGACATGGAAAAGTCCTAACGGAGAGACTACAAATGAAATCGACTTCATAATGTGTTCAACCCCCGCCATTATGCAGGATGTAGAGGTAATCGGGAAAGTGCGATGCAGTGACCACAGGATGGTGAGGTCCCGAATTAGCCTAAATCTGAAGAAGGAACGCAAAATATTAGTAAGAAAGAAACCCATCAACGAATTAGCGGATAGGGGGAGGGCAGAAGAGTTCAGGATCTCGCTACAGAATAGGTTTTCAGCTCTAACTGAGGATGGCGACATTACCCTAGAGGCAAGGAACAATAATTTCAGAGATATCATTACTGAGTGCGCGGTAGAAGTAGGCGGTAGGATAGTTAGAGAGGATACCGGTAAGCTGTCTAAGGAGACGAAAGATTTGATTAAGAAACGCCAGAGTATGAAAGCTTCCAATCCAACAGACCAGATCGAATTGGCCGAGATATCAAAGCTAATCAATAAGCGCAAGGTGGCTGATATTAGGAAGTATAACATGGAGAAAATTGAGCATGCTGTAAAGAACGGGGGAAGCCTTAAAGCGGTAAAGAAGAAATTGGGCATAGGCAAAAACCAGATGTATGCGATAAGGGACAAGGCGGGCAACGTCATCACTAATATGGAAAAGATAGTCAAAGTAGCCGAGGAGTTCTATACAGATCTCTACAGTAGCCAAAGTAGTCAGGACCGTAATGAGATTGGCGGTAGGGAAAAACAGTCAGACATTCCACCAGTGACGAAGGACGAGGTCAAGAAAGCACTAGAAACTATGAAAAGGGGGAAATCAGCTGGAGAGGATCAGATAACTACAGATTTGCTGAAGGACGGGGGGGATATCGTGCTAGAAAACCTGGCCACCCTGTATACGCAGTGCCTGGTGTCATCGACGGTACCGGAACCATGGAAGAATGCAAACATTATCCTCATTCACAAGAAAGGGGACTCTAAGGACCTTAAAAATTACAGACCAATCAGCTTACTGTCTGTTACGTATAAGGTATTTACTAAGGTAATCGCTAATAGAATCAGGACAACCTTAGACTGCAATCAAGCAAAGGATCAAGCAGGGTTTAGGAAACGGTACTCTACTATCGATCATATCCATACCATCAATCAGGTGATAGAAAAATGCTCGGAATATAACCAGCCCTTATACATAGCATTCATTGATTACGAAAAAGCATTTGACTCAGTTGAAACCTCGGCGGTGATGCAGGCATTGCGAAATCAGGGGGTAGACGAGCCGTACGTGAAAGTGCTGGAAGATATATATAGTGGCTGCACAGCAACCATAGTTCTGCATAAAGAAAGTAACAAAATTCCCATAAAGAGAGGTGTTAGGCAAGGAGACACAATCTCCCCAGTACTATTCACAGCTTGTTTAGAGGAAGTATTCAGAGACTTGGAATGGGAGCAGTTAGGGATAAGGGTAGACGGAGAATACCTCAGTAATCTGCGATTTGCTGATGACATTGCCTTGCTAAGCAACTCGGGGGATGAACTGCAAATAATGATTGATGACCTAGACAGGAAAAGTAGAAAGGTAGGCTTGAAAATCAATATGCAGAAGACTAAGGTAATGTTCAACAGCCTCGGGAAGGAACAGCAGTTTACATTAGGTAGCGAAATACTGGAAGTAGTAGGCGAATATGTCTACTTAGGACAGGTAGTAACCGCAGACCCGGACCACGAAAAGGAAATAACAAGAAGAATACGATTGGGATGGAGCGCATTTGGCAAGCACTCGCAGATTATGACTAGCAGCTTACCGGTATCGCTCAAGAGGAAAGTATACAACAGTTGCATCTTGCCTGTACTCACCTATGGGGCTGAAACGTGGAGGCTAACCAAGAGAGTTCTACTTAAGTTGAGGACAACCCAGAGGGCTATGGAACGAAAAATGGTAGGGGTAACATTAAGAGATAGAAAGCGTGCAGAGTGGGTCAGAGAAATAACTCAAGTTACTGACATTCTAGTAGAAATTAAGAAGAAGAAATGGACATGGGCAGGACATGTAGTGCGAAGAGAGGATAACCGATGGTCGCTGAGGGTAACAAACTGGATTCCAAGGGAAGGAAAGCGTAGCAGGGGGCGGCAGAAAGTTAGGTGGGCAGATGAGATTAAGAAGTTCGCAGGGGTCAAGTGGATGCAGCTAGCACAGAACCGGGTTAAGTGGAGAAATATGGGAGAGGCCTTCGCCCTGCAGTGGGTATAATCAGGCTGATGATGATGATGATGATGAACTAAGCAGCAGCTGTTACTTGTCACGCTATTTTTTATTCTCTATTTATATCACGAAGAAAACAAGAGCATTTGCCCTGCTCTGCATACCGATTTACCGGAGACTAAACTAATGCAGGGGCTCGAAAGCTACTCCCCGCCAAGTCACTAGTCCCAATCCTATATTAGCCGTAAACCTAACTAATATTTCTAATGATGAAATAGGAATTGGGTGAAATAGTCTAGATAGATAGATGGATTTATTGAAAGGAAAAGGCAGAGAGGTTGGCCGGAATAATTCAAATCTGGCCTGCTACTCTGCACTGGGGAAGGGGAAGGAGAGAAGAAAGAAGATCGTGATGGGTGACGATGTGGGAGAAGGCATGTGAAATACATATACAGATTCAGTAGCTTGCTTTACAAGCGCGAATCAAGTCCGCTGGCGCATAAAAAACGGCAAAGAGCACGCACTGCCTGGACACCCTTCTGCTTGTCCTGCCAAGCGCCCAACAGCAGTTCTTCCGACAGAGGCCTCTTGTCCAAACGCTTCAAGGAAGCGGCTAGCACACTTCTTTCGCACGCATATACGCATATGCCCATTTAACAGATATGAACTGTGGTCTGAAACGCAGCATGGGGTCTGTCGCATGGCTCAGGCTTTAAGGTAACGTTTGGGACATTACCTACTGCGCTTGCTTTCTGCTTACGTTCAGTAATCAAGTTTTATTAACAATTCACGCTAGCGCTTATTCTCATCAGCAAACAAGACGCACCGCGGTCGAATTAATTACTGTCGTTAAAATTGGAAAATGTTTTGTCGGATGAGGCCAAAGCAGCGGCAGTCGAAACTTTTATTAAGAGGGTAATTAGAAGCCTTTTCACTTTCGCGTTACGCACTTTCCATCCATGGGTAGCGTGCCATGGGAAGATGGGTAACCCATGTATCCTGCCAGTATTCATATTTGGCGCAGAAGCTTTGAGGCTAACAAAAAAAAAAAATGTTTGAAGTTTTCGGACGAACACTGCAGTAGCTTAAATATGATCATTAAAGTTCAGATGGTTTGAAATGAAGTGAATTAATCCAATATCTACAAGCGCAGTGCTAGAGAAACGCTGGGGTCTAGAGTTCCAAACTGAGTGCACATACGTGATGGTCTTGAAAGGGCAGTGATTTTGTAACAAATCAGGCATTTTGCTATTTAGTCTTGATTTAACCGCGCCAGGGACACCCATTTTTGTTAAAGGCTGTACATCGTGAATTGAGCAAATAATGCCCTGGCACACAATTGAATGAGCGAAGTGAGTTGGCGTAGGGCTTGTTGAACATAATGAACGGACTAACTATTAGATAATAATTATATAGTGCTTCCTTTATTAATAAGAGTACAAGTTGGTATAGTCTGATGGGTGGTTAGGAGATCTGTTGGAGCGCAATGCATGTCAAAGCCAGGCAGGCCTAATTAGTACTGGACGCGAAGTTAGCCTTACTTTGAAATGAACCTAATGTGACTATTGTGAGAAAATTAGAATTCCAGAAAAGTGCTCGACAGTGCATTAAGCGGAAACGCTCTGTGTTCGCATGAACAGGTGTCTCTCAGCACCACCTAACATGGGCAGATGCCATCTACCACGCCCCATACAAAAAATTCAGACAGTAACATCTACTTTCGTATGCCCTACAGACAAAGCAACTCTGCTTATTCTTTGTCTTTCGTTACAAGAAATAATTAAAGAAGGGAAAATAAGAATGTGCAACGTCTGCTCACTTCCAACCCTCCACTTTCACTACAGACTCTCGTTAAAACACGCACATTCTACTTTGCTGCCGGCAAGATTGGAAAGAAGTGGAATCAATACCCGGTCTGAATAGCAAGAACTCTGCGCTGTTTTTTTCCATTATTCAAGACCTCCCCCCTCGCCCTCTACTCAAACGTATCCAAACGCCGTCGTTTTAAATTAAGCGGGACAAATCCCTATGATTGGTTCTCCCAAGGAAGGCCCAATTTGCATGCCTGCGGAACGTGCCTACGCATTGAGGCTCAAGTTACGCTCTTGCCCACCGTCGAACTGTGTTTTAAGTGCAGCCCACGTAGTGCTTCCGCTTACACAGCATAAAACGCACAAAGTTAACTAAGGCCTCGTTTCGTGCGAAACGAGAACCACGCGCTTTTCCAAGGCGCGAGAAAAAGGAGGAAAGTAAGCGCTTTGAAAAGCGCTGAAATGCTGAACATCCTGAAGCCCAAGAAAGAGAAAATCACCTCCCCCCCCCCCTCATCCTCTTTAGAGATGTAAGGACAAAAAAAAAAAAAGGAAAAAAAAAATGGCCGCTAATATTGCGTAGTTCTGCGAGCAGGCTTACATCTAGATAAACGTAGTAGAGCTGTGTCGGAGTTCTAAGTGAATATGTGGCAACTCACAAGCACGAAAGCCGGACTCTATTCTGCTTTATATAACTATCACGAGGCGTTGAGTTCTACGAATGAGAACAACAAGTTAGGAATTCGCAGGCCTCTGCCAAACAAATGAATAAGGCGCAATAACGTAATTAGAGTACCCAATGTTTTTTAAAGATGGAATGATATACATGTTCCCGTTTTGTAGGCTATGTGTATTACGTTTGATGAGATGATGATTATTGTGGGGAGGATGATGAAGGAGAACATTATTGACTCCGTAGGCTTGTACCGGATGATCAGGTCCCTGCTCTCAGTTCAAATTCCCATTCATGAAGATGTGATCCATTGAAGGTTTAAAAGATGTCTCTAGACTACCTAGAGACGAAGAATACGGAATCTAAGCTCAAGTGCATATTCAGGTTTCTCCTCTACATTTGATAGCAGGTTGGTGTGTAAGCGCGGTAGCTTTTGAACAGGGGTAAACTGTAGCTTGGTTTATTTAAGCGCTCGCAGAGCCGTTTAGGCCGCAAAGTGAGACGGTGAACTGTAGTCCTTGAAGCAACTGCGAAGGTACCCCAGATTCCATACATTTGTTGGATGGGGCACTTGCGGAGAAATGTAGACGACGCGAGGAAGCAGCTACAGGAGGTGATCGAGGGAGAGACAGGCTGACAATGATAACTTAACAATAGTTTATTCGCATGGCAGAAATCACAATACTTAACACAAGACTGAACACGCGCCTTAATTCGCTATGCGTCAACTAGAGAAGCCAATCGTTTTCTTAATGAATTAAGGTTCTGCACAGTTGCCGTCACACAGAAGACGCTCCAGCCTATCGCACACTGAGGCATCTGGTGTTATGCTCCCCTGTTCTTGCGGGCACATGACTCCCATCTCCTTCTTTACAAAGCTGTTCTTTTATAACTCTAGTCGGGTGAAGCTTCTGGCTAGGAGTGATCGAATTTGAGTTTCTGTCGAAACTCAAATTCGACTAATGAGCTCAGAGGGTCTTCTGAACCCGCAACTCTAAATCCGCGCCAGTTTCTGGACGGCGATAAGAAGAAAGCA
>JAJIZL010067831.1:0-11782 GCA_023969395.1 Amblyomma maculatum
TCATCCATGTTCTGTGTGGAGGGCATCTTCTCATGTGATAGTCATAGTGACTGCTCAACAGCAACTATTTTTATTATTGGTTTAAAAGGTTTGAATGTCTAGTAATCACAGTCTGGAAGATAGTGACAATGCAAGGCCCTAGAAGCTGATTTGGCTTTTATTACCTTTTTTTAGGGGGAGGAGCCAAGCCTTGATGACATCTCCAAGTTGGAATACCTCAACTGTGTCATCTTGGAGAGCTTGAGGCTGTACCCGCCAGCAGTGCGGTAAGTGAAACATGTTTTACACACGACATGAACATCATTTACATGCTCGAAAATATATAGTAGGTACACTTGTATGCGTCCTGGTCTCTACTGCTTTTTCTCGGGTCAGTGAAGTGACTGTCAGTGCAGCTCTGCTTTCTAGTACATGCGTTATTCTGTGTGGCTTAAACACGCATCAGCTTTTTATTTCTCACAAAATAAGTGGGAATGCACGTAGTAGCATTGCTGTGAGTAGCGATATTCAAGTAGCTGATGAATAAGACATGACTGAACGATTGTATTTGACATAGTTAATCCAAGACAGCATTAATGAGAAACAGCAGCACTCTAACATGCTAATTAGATGGAAGCAACTCGTACATTTATTGCTGAGTAGAAAAAAAAATTGCACACACATTTATGCATGCTTTCTTGGCCTAATGACCAAAATTCCTTGTGCAAGGTCTCTACTTTCCTTTTGCTAGAGTTTTGCCCTAAAATTGAAGCTTCTGAGGAATGCATAAAGATATGCTTTCTTCTTTTATTTTTTTTTGCTTTGCCTTAATGACATGCCTTTTGGCTCCATCTCTATACAGGGTTGAGCGAACAGCCTCCCAAGACATAGTCCTTGGTGATACTGGGATCAAGGTTTTGAAAGGGCATGCAGTGGTGATTCCTGTTTACGCAATGCATCGTGACCCAGACTACTTCCCAGACCCAGAGAAGTTTTACCCTGAAAGGCACGTGACCATAAAAAACTAAAATAAAAGATTGAACTTCATTCCTCCACACCTGTACAGTGCACGATGCTTGCAAAGAGCGTTAGAGCACACCTTTTTCAGTGTCTCATTGTATGGGAAGTTTGTCGGCAGATCGCAGATAGACTGAAAAACAAGATCTGTTGTGAACTTTGAACATAGAATTTGTAAAAAGGCTGTTTAATAGAAAGCAAGAATCGCTTACTGCAAAGCCATCCATATATAGTACTTCTTTTTATTAGTTCCTTTGTCAGCATGCCAGGAAAAATATTGCTGAAAATTATTTGTATGTACCGCAAGCACAATTATGCGCTTGAAAAAGGCGCAGAGAGCATGCACGGCAATGTCTCAAAGTAGGCGGCGACACTGTTGTGTAAAATATTCAGATACAGCTTACCAGGATTGTTTTGTAACATCTTGAACACTGAAACGCACAATTCTCAAATAAATTGTCAATCCAACTACAACCACCTAACAGGGCATCAGTGCATGTTCCCTGCACACAAGTTTTGTACTTGTAGATTTCAGCCGACTGTAGTCGTTACTTTTGAAGCAGTTATACCAAATATTTTACTCCAGCTGCATGAATACAGTGTTGCCATGAATAGAAAGCAACAACAAGGCAACGTTCGGCCATAAAGAAAAAGGTATTATAGTTATTATGGTCATACCAACTACAGAGAAGGGCTGTGTATAAGCGATATGTGGTCAACTTCATTCAAGTGGTAACGCTTCAAAAGTGTGCATGCACCGCACCACTTCCCACCAAACATAATGTGAGGTGCATTCTGAAGCAGAAAATATGAGTATAGGAGCTCTCTGCTGTATTTAGACAAATATGGCACACTGTTATTGTTTCTTTTAATTATCAAGAAAATATTCTCCCGTCCAGAAATGCAATTATGGGTTTTTCATTTGCAGGTTTACCAAAGAGAACATTGACTCCATCCGGCCGTACTCCTACCTGCCCTTTGGAGCTGGACCCAGGAACTGCATTGGGATGAGATTTGCACTGCAGGCATTGAAGCTGTGCTTGCTCCACGTCATTCGCGACGTGCAACTGGTGCAGACAGAGAACACTAAGGCACGTTTGTGACGCTAACCTTTGCATTGCTCACTTGATTTTGATGGTTTGCCGTCAAGTTTGTGTCAAACGAAACGTGAAGAGGCCAACTCTGCCGCCAAGGCAATAACACGAAAATGTTGCCTTCAGCAAAGCAAATACAGAAAGGGCCTGCTAACACTTTGTTGCAGTAGTGCTTGCGCCATCAAATAAGTGTGCTCGTCTTCCATTGCCCTTAGATAAATCTTTTCAATGTTCTGTTAAAATTCAACTTTTTCCACTTCATTTGACACAGACGACACATGTAATCGGAGACTATTACGCATGCTCGTGAAATTATCAGGCAGGCGCCCCTGAAACTGTGTTCGTGTCATTAGGAAAAAAAGTGCGCTTGGCCTCCTCACTAAAATGACCTTCAGCACCTCTAAATTATGCTAGTCTTCCTCTGTAAAGCACACTTGATTTAATATTGCCATAGCCAGGTTTCAGCAGTGAAGTTCAGAAGTTAAAATTGTCTTCGTTTTTGTGATGAAAACGAAAAAAGATAAGCGGTAAAAATAGGTTAGAAAAAAAAATGGTGCCCAAGAGCATGCAGGAACAACTCTGTAGATGTGTGATTAATTAGGTACTGGCAAAATAAAATCTGCGTCATAGTTTTCAGAGCGCTTATTAGTTCCACGTCCTGTTGAATCCCTGTAGGCTCGTCATGAAGCTTTTGCCAAATACATTGGCAGTAAATGTTTCTCATTGCATTTTTTTTTTTCCATACAGGTGCCTCTGAAGATGGTCACAAGCTTTTCTTTGTTGACTGCCGAAGACATCACTATTGGTGTGCAAAAAAGGACACGGTAAAATTAGACTCTGACAAAAATATAGCGAACTCAAGGAGTCACAGCGCCTCTGCCATTTATACTTTTCGTACCATCCCCTCGCGATGTTTACAGAACTAGAAAAGCACATGGGCGTTGCAATGCTTATACTGTGGATAGAAACGCGAAATATCAAGGCTATGCTACTGCATCTTGCTTTGGAGCAAACTGCCTTTAAGACAAACTTGAAGGGACCAGAAAGTTTGTTTGCCTTAAAGCAAGTGTCATAACAAATTTAGCTTAGCATGCAAGGTGTGTCCAAATATATGCTACATGAAAACAATCAGTAAAGTTGTTTTCGAGAGAGGATTGTTGCAAGTAGAGCATTACTTGTACTGTTTATTTGGCGTGCTGATGACCGAGAGCATGAAACCAGCTCACGTTATCCCACCTAATGAGAGTTTTCGTATTTATTACGCCCCACAGCAACCTAGTTTTCCTAGTTTTTGCTTCCGATCCTGCTTGTACCATTTATCGGTGCTCACAAGAATGGCCGTGGGTCTCTCTTTATTTCTCGTCTTCTGCAGCATAGCTGCTTTGTGAACTGTTTATGAACAAGATGAACATGTGTTTCGGTCCCAAAAAGACATGTGGGTGGGTACATTTTGCATGCGCCTTTTAGTTTGTGCAGCAACATGCTGCACATGACACAACCGTTATGGTGCACTGCCGTTTATACGCAACACAAACACGGTCCCGATATTTCTGACATTCAGTGCTCCAGGAGTATTAATTTTGCAAAAAAAGATACTCCATTCACTTTTTGTGCAAGTCGAAAACGCACAAGCAGCAGAATCTTGAATTGAATCGTGTCACTTGCGGGGCAACCACAAGTCAAAGCCATCAACTGGACGTACCTACGTGCGGGACATTTCATACCATGAAAGTTCACTTGAGATTGAAGCCTCGTTCGGCATTGCTTCATGCAGGTCGCTGCTTTCATATCTGGTAGCGTCAATTGCTTAGGTGGCAGCCTGCGGAATTCGTCGTCTCTCATTTAGCTGGCACCTTTCCTCACAGGTAAGAAGGAATCAGCAGGACAGATCTAGACACCGTATCTTTTATCAATCGTGTGACCGTGGGAGGCAAACATTGTTTCCTTCGATTACAGTGTATTCGAACATGCACTTCTGTAGCACATTTGTAGACCCGTTCGATAAACTGTTTGCAGAAATGGTATTTCCACCCAATGGACGGATCCAGATTAGCTGCAGCCTCTTTGTCGGCACTATGAAAAGTGAGCTCCAACCTTTTAAACAGTTCCAGATCTCGCGGCATAACAATCAGAACCTTTCGGTCCCTTCCTTGTTGACTTGTTGCTAGATCTGCAGAATGGTGTGTCTTTTTTGTCTTCATTCCGATCACTCCTCAGAGAAAGAGCAGTGCCTTCTTCGCTATGGCGCTTGCATACGAAATATGACCGAAGGCAAGCAGACGACAAAAAAAAAAGGTAACTGTCATTTGTTTATTGTTTCAGTGCCAGACCACAAAAGTGTGAGTTTCAAAATAATATTTCTTGTGGCTGGGCCTGCAACAAACAATGTAAGTAAACAAAGCAGGTTAGCAAAACGCGCAACGCAATTGAAACAAGTAGCAGACAATTCGCCGGCAAGCACCGGACGGAAAACAACAGCGCCAGTTTTGTCGTCATGAAGCGGAGGTGCTGGGAACTATGCTTTGTACCTCGTCGGTCAGCACACCTACTCATCTAGCCACCTTAGTACAACAGTAAAATCCTACTAACTGTTTGAAAAAGTACAAGGGCTCATCTCACAAAGGACGGCTATGTTAACAAAAGGATAAGTTCAGACCTCAACAGTGGCTACTGGTTTCTACAGGGCTTTCGAAAAGCGCATACTGTTCATGCAGGGCGCTCCGATATCCATAAGTGCACTCGAGGAAAACCATTTTTTGACTGATATACTAGTGCTAGAAAGCAGAAGGTTTCAATTCCAGGATTCAATGCAACTCTGCCTAAGTGACCAAGTTCCAGTAATCACATGCCATCTGGGCCTTTGAGCGCTCAATCAGTCACAGTTCTTTTACAATTTATTCAGGAGGGTAGCAGTGCAAGGGCATGCTTGTTCACCCTAAAATACAGAAGATGACGGGATTGAGATTCTACTGCAACTGTCAAAGATGCATATCCCTCCAGTAAAAGCATATGAAACTTCAGAGCATCTTGAAGCAGATCGGGTCCGCAACTTCACCTTAGGAGGATTTGACTCGGTGAGGTGAGGGAGAATCAGCACAGAAAAATTATTGAGGGCGAGGATGAAGGTAGGCATGAGGTGGTAAGGTGAGGGAGAGGCTGGAAAAGATAGAGTTTGAGGGCGAGGACAAATGCTCCACGAGAGGCGTAGTTTCTGTAGTAACAAAATGTAGCCGGCGAACATGAGACATGAGTGGCCAGCACATTCCCACCTCCACTGGTACTGTTGTAGACAAAACAGAAGCAGTGGAACGGGGCACGAGCACTATAGCTAGGCTTCGAAGGAAAAATAATAAAAAGACAGTAGAAATGACAAAGGAGCAGGAACGGAAGCTACGAAACCACCTCTGCGCTCGTGATAATGAAAAGTCTAAAAACAACCCTTTAGATGATTACCGACCTAACAAGTAGCTGCAAAGTGTCATCGAGACCGATGTCGCTGTTTCTAGCCTCACGGAACATGACGAGCATGGTGAAGTACACAGGACCGCTGTTTCCAACTGCTAACGTCTTTTTACCACTCAGGAAAAGAATGAAAAGAGCAAGTTCAGCTAGAAAAATCGCGCAAATAAAATAAACAAATCCGTCCAAAAGAAAGGGGACATGCCGAAGAAACGTTGAGCACAGAAGACCGAGGTGGGGTCATTTAGCTGCTACTACCCTGCCAACCATTTTTTTTGTTCCTCCCTTTGCTGGGCTAAGAGCATGAGTAGTTGACAATGATTGAACGGAACTGCGGCGGCAAAATTAAATTTATTCACATTTTTGTAACATTTTTCCCCAGTCCTGCCTAAGATGTGGAAAATAAACAAACAGCAATGTACTTGAGCTGATACCAGTAAATGAACTAGTTTAGCATCAGATGCATTTTCTAATAAGTTTGCAGAGATAAACAGAATTTTAGTATTTCTTTTACCACTTTTATCTTTGCTGTGAACTCGTAAAATCTTCATATCATGCAACAAATTTGTGCGGTACCTTCGAAGGATTGCATGATACCGACCCTCTAACGCGCAAGGCTTCAAAGCCTCACTTTCAGTGTAAGGCTGACTCGATAATGAGAGATTTCGCGTTGTCTGGATGCATCTCTAGCTGGTAGGTTGAAATTACGACAGCACTGTTCTTTGCATGGCTGATTCTGCTTAGTCGTTTCTGTTTCGTTTCATTGGTTTCCCCGTGTTGAGTGTGCTAGCGGTTATTTGCTTCTCGTGCGAGGCAGCCCCATGAGCAGCGAAATGGCTGCTTTTGCCAAACACAAGCATATGTCCTATGTGTTACTAAAAAACTAAAAACGAGTAACGAAAGCCACTACTTGTACTGTACTGGGAGCATGTTTCGTTCGCCGGGGTACAGTGTTCGCTGTAGCCGGGGCGCACCTCAGCTGCACGTGCGAGAGCTTCAGCTGGCGGCAAATTTTCGTTCGAAGACAGACTCGGCACACAAACAGTATTACACACTGAATGGGAGGTAATAAATACATCACAAAGCAAGCAAGTGTACACTGGCGATGGATCTTTCTCAAGTAGCGCTACTGCGCATGCGCGCAACCACCTCGGATGCTATTTTCGCTGGGATGCCATGCGAAAATAGAAGGACTTGGCTGCACGTCCTTTTCCGGGAAACAACATCCCTCTCTTCGTCAACGCGACGAACTGCTGCACAATAATTGCGTGCAGTGCTAGCATCTTCCAGGCCTCTCGCAACCGCGGCCAGGTTCGCCAACTTCCTGTTGTCATTGTAAGAAAAGGGGGAGGGGGTTATGTTCACAGATGACTCTCGCGTCTCCACATAGGCTAGACAAGAGCAGCTGTACACTCAACTACCGCTTGGAAGATTGCACAAATTTTTGGCGACGAGTCCCGTCAATAGTACTTTGTCTGACGCCGGCAAGAAGGGTACATTCGCGGAAGTCGCGAGGCTCGATTCGTCAAGGAGGGGGAGACCCAAACAATACCTCAGCCATTGTTCGAATGTCCCCTTCCGTGACAAATCTGTTGCAAGACGTTCCACTATGCCCCCACTCAAGTCGACAGAGTTTACATGCTTTCTGTAGCGGGGTCGGGCCGATTCAAACCACCCCTGCACCGGAATTCGACTCGACCACTCGACTCGACCCGCCAGTGTTTACGTCCCTCGCTGGATGGAAAGGAAAGGGCAGTGAAAACGTCGTAGAAACATCATACCTTCTCTTAAATACCCCTCGATTCAGGGTGTTTGTAGCGCCACCCTCGTAATTTTTCTGAACTGTGACATTCTTATTGCAGGTACATTTAATAATGGCTCTACCTAATACATTTATCGCACGTGGCTCTGCTATTCCACTATTGTTAGTTTTTTGTACACTTTGTAGTAGATAATTGTTACCAGTTGAATAAAGAAAGGAAAGCTAGAAACTTTAACAGAAAAAAAACAAGCCATAGAGCATTTCAGTCATGCTTAAAAACCACGGAAAAATTAGCTGAAATCACCCTAACCGTGCACATTCCTCGAGAGTCGTAGAGCAAAACCGATGCTTATCCTCTGACAGCGAATTGTAAAGTATTTTCACGCATTTTTTTAGCATTTTCTTTTAGCCATTTTACAGAAAATGCTAACTTTGATCACAAATAACTTTTACAGTAAATGAAGCAGACAGCAGATATTTTCAGGAAAAAAGAAAACCCTACAAGACCTCCAACTGTGCTAAAAATCTCCGCAGCAGAATGCATATCTCCAAAGTTATTGTATATACAATTACCTGTTTTATACACTTTTCAAAGGCACGTGGCTAATAAACTAAGCAGTACACCCTAATAAAAATGCTTAACTTTGTTCATTAACATCTAATCATCTCGAACGGTTTTTCTCTAGGTGAAAAAAGTTTTGCATAATTTTGCATTTCCCGAGACAAAGCTGAAAAGCAGTTTCTTACCTTTGCGTTTTTCTCTACAGCTTAAACATCTTTGCAGCTATTTGTAAACCAAATGCACCATTCGAAAGGATTTCGGCTCTAACCTCCGCCTCTGTGATGGGCGCGTCAAGGGCCTCGTTCGGAAGGCCCGCGTAATCCGTAAGAGGGAGGGATGTTGTATCGCCGACATATGTATCTACTAGTTTAGTTATTAGTTCCGCGTCCGTCCCCTCGAATGCGTGTTCCTTCAGAAAATTCACGATGATGGGCCGATATTTTTTAAAATAATTTCATACCGAAATATGAGGCAGGAATGACAAGCTATTTGTTAACTCTAAGTGAACTCGAACAGTATGCTCTAGGTCGTATTTTTTGTCGAACTGGGACGAGCAAATACAATATCCAGCGCATTTTTCTAGCTTTCGAACATTTACCCAAGGAAAAACTATCGCTGGAGATGCCCAATAGTTTGTGTCACAGTGCATTGGCAGCGGGTGCTGTTTATGCAACGATGCAAGCGCCGCGGGAAAACGAATTCATGACGCGAGCACTGCATAGAAACACACGTCTAGCATACGGCGCGGCCGGCTCCACTCCCGGCTTTATTTTCAACTCCGCCACCAGTGGCGTGGCTGCACCACGGAAACATGACGTACAGTGCAGATCTCGGTATATGAACAATCAGCATTTGATGGCCATATCAAAACAGGTAGAGAAGCACATAAAAAAGGCTCAAATCGTTCATGGGCGTATAATGAAGTTTGGTTTGGTGGAAGTAATTCAGACGGAAATAGATTTGGTGCTAAAGAAAAACCAGTGGAGAGGCAAAAAGAAATAAAAATGTCGGTGGGACGCAGATGGTAAAGAGGCAATAGCAAGCCGCCAAGCAGTTTCTAGAGCCCATCGAAACCGCAAAAAAAGAAAAAGAAAATAGACCCTTGCCTGAAATTCAGCAGGAATGGGTTCAATGCAAGAAACAAAAGAACCATGCCTATTTTTTTGGTACAAGAGAAACCTAATGCTACAACCGACAGATGGATGGCATATATTCGAAAAGAAAACAATAAGCAAGCACGTAGAAAGTTTTGGAACCATCTGAAGGCACTTGGCGAGAGTTCAGAAGAGACGCGCCGGAAGATAAAGGACGAGGACGATAATGTACTGGAAAATGAAGAGGCCATGCAATTAATTTCTCAATTCATTCCTCGTACATTCGGCCGGGCATTAAAATAGTGACGGCCTACTGACCACATCTAGTGTGCTGTGGAAACTAGTCTTTGATGATGAAGTGCTCTCCACAGGATACGGAGCGGTTTTCTTATTTATTTTCCGGCCTTATCTCCGGCTTCGAGGCACTTCTCGAAGTGCGCGCTCGACTTGTGATTATCCCTAAAGAATATGATGATCCGCCTGAGCGCTCGAAGCAAAGCGAAGCTTTCTTCACCGCAGTTGCCGCTGACGTCAGCATACTCGACGTTGCCAGCCGCTATCCCGTACTCCACGGACGTCATGTTCTTTTTACCCGCGCAGACCTGGAACGAAAAACAGTTGGTAACATCACGGTATTCATCACATTACCCCTGCTGGACACAGCTGCAAACGGAGGCGAGACATGAGCATTCATTTTATATTTCGGCACATTATTCTGTAATCTCTAATACTATGATGGTCTTAGCGCAACACTGACATATTTATAGGGGAGGTGCTGGAGCATTACCACGCACTGTTATCTGAAAACTGACAGAAATGGCTCATCAGGAAAGTTCAGATGACATGAGCACAACTTCCGATCTCTTTCAGAGTACATTCCGATGCAAGATACCTACCTATAGGAGTGCTGGTGTTTCTCCGATGGCAGCAAGATACAATTTTTTTTCGTGGAAGAAGTTGTATGAAAAGATTCTGGATACGTACTTATGTCTGCTTAGATAAAGTAATGCGAAAGCATTGCGAGTTCTCTTACGCCTCCTGGTGGATTTTTTTGCACTGCCGTGCTACTGAATGGTAACCTCCTCCAAAAAATGACAATAATGACCAGTCGCAGTGAGCGTTTTTCGTTATAAGCTTCCCTGTACGAATAAGCATTCCATTCGCACAATTACCCATTTCTCATTCATATAAACCTGGTTTGCATACAGCAAATAACTGCCCTGCAAGGTTTGGAGGTCGATGCTGGGTAGTTAGGTTGCGTCCTGGCTTATTCAACCATGACAATGGTGTGCTCTGCAAAACATCATTACATGGATGGCTGTAGATAAGTCTTACCATGTAAGTTCTCTAAAGCATGCCCCTTATTCAGTACAAGAGTGGCCTTGGTCATTTCTCTCATCGAAACTCGATTGGTATCCATGGAAATGAAGCAAATGTTTTGTATCTTTTAGCATAGTTTAAATATTCCTGCGACAACTCGTATTTATGACTGCAGTGTTGCCACGGTGTTAAGAAACGCTTGAAAGTTATTCTTAGCACTTTTGACACATTCTACCACCTCCCGTTGCTGTGGTCTTATTAAAATAGCGCAGCATATCCACAAACAAATGTGAGGAAAACGAGGAGTCATTATAAGATACGTACAAAAGCAGTCAGTAGTCACACGTTTTTTTTTTTGCCCTTGATCAACATGATATGATAAGGTAATCACGGAGGTAATTCGTTAGGAAGTAGAGGACTCCTTGTAGTTGAAGAGAAGGGAAGGCTCCTACTCCTGTTTCGCATGGTAAACGCTGGAAGGCGCTTGGTGTACTATAGGAAATTCTACTGAACAATGAGATTGATAGGCCGGCCCTTAAACGGCTTCGGAGGGCAAAGCATGCGTACCTTGTAGCTGAGTGTTTTTCGATTCTCGCCGGTGTACGCCTTGCTTGTATTCCCATCCGCGTAGTATAGGCAGTTGAATTCCTCGCTCTCGCGAGCCCGACCGTGTCGGCATATCTGTGGTTCAGAATATTTGGAATTAAGAAAATGTGCCAGTTACTCATTGACCATGAGTGAAAACTGACAATTTTGACCCACTGGTACCCACAGCCAACACAAAGGTAAGCTAGTGCGGTCTGTTGCATATGCAGATGAAGTAGAAATTTGTTAGAGCATAAAAGAAGACCCAACCACCACCACTTTTGATTAAGTGGATATTTTCTTCTTCGAAGTACGACATCTCGTAGATACAAGTGATAAGAGGGAATTTTCGTTACGACCATATAAGGGACGATCGCTCGAGCGAAACGGGAACGGCTATAGTGTCATCGTTGCGATCTCAAATTTCCAGAACTGATATAGGCTTGTTCAAATTTTATCCGTGGATACAGTTATACAGGCAAGCAATTAGTGAAGCTCTCAAACGAGACTCCTTATATAAAAGACCGTTAATATCTCCTTTTGAAGCAGGCTTCCCTTATGGCTCCTCATTCCCGCGCATGCGCTTTGCTACTCCTATATCACTAATCTTTTAATCTCTGCCTCAATTATACCAGAAGCACTAATTAGCATACAGTAGCAAATTGCCAATTATATGACGCAGCCAAAGCCTTGCTTTTCCCAAGCCGTACAAACATGGCGGCGTGGTCTTGTAAGGCTGCCTTCCGATAAATCAAAGCGGAGAGCAGAGTTGGTAGCGCCCGCCAAATCAGCGATGTCATGCTGTTTTCTGACATCACACGCTCACAGCATGACGTTCTGGCTGTTTTCTGAGGACCAGTTACTGCAAGGCCATGTCACCGTCCAGCGACCACAGCCCCCCGATTCTTCC
>JAJIZL010067838.1:0-12565 GCA_023969395.1 Amblyomma maculatum
CGACAGCAAAGTGGTTCATGTTTAACCCTCCTACCTACCAGTTCCGAAACCTGCAATTTTTTTAATGTAAGCGTGGTGTTCGGAGAAGCAATTTTACGAATTCTTGCAATACGCCACAATAGCATTCCTCTTCGGAATTTTCTGTAGGCATTCCTATTTTTTCCTAATTTAATGTATTTGGTCGCAAGATAATGTACAGTTTATTAGAAAAGAAGCTTGGCAACCATCAATTTTGTCTTCCGAATTAAAAAAAAAAAACATTGTTATTGCTGTCATCATCACTAGGGTCAACAGTAGTTGTCGTTTCAGTATATAGTAAAAACTGGCTTGTTTTATTCCTAATACGAATTTTATTCAAGTTGGTCTGATGGGATAAACTTTTTTGTATTGCATTATTGGCCTATATGCGTAGTAATGTGGCACCCATACAGGCCTTTGATAGAAACTGACCAAAAAGGGGTAGGCGAGGAGGGGGAGAGGATTACCACTATAGTGCAGAGTTGGACATGTAGTCTCCGAAGTTTTCCTGCTTTTATCCGGGATATTAATTGTATAAAATTAAGAGCAAAATACAGCCTTCATAGGTCAAAATTCTGGCTTGCCTATATATCCCAGGACTACTGAGAAATGCATATTTCTCAGTAAGTTACGGTTTACTTTATTGATTCATATTTTTTTTTTTTGAGGTCCAGCGCCCGACCTCAACCTCACAGTTTGAGTTTGAGGTGAGGGTGAGCGAGTTTGCCAATGGTCACCTGAAAAGTGAGATGAGGTCGCCTGGGGGACCTCAACCTCAACTGCCGAGGTTGAGGCTGTGATGTTAAATATTTTTTGAGTTTGAGGCGAGGTCGAGGTTTGCGAGGTCAAAAGCCCACCCCTGCACTCTAGACATTTAAAAGCTATTGAACTATTTCAACACAGTATCAAACTACAGTAGACCCTCATTAATTCAAACTCGAAGGGACCCCAGGATTTTGTTTGAATTATCGGAAGTTCTTGCATATATGACTGAGTAAGATTACAGTGCACATTATAATTAAGCATCCACTTGAATCACATTTTAAGCACTTCTACTCTTTTATTACACAATAAAAACCGCAGAGGCGAAGGATCCAGAACAAGTTTATTAGAAATCGATGGCTGACTAGACCATTTGAAGAAATCATGAATTGTTGATTGCTTCTTTTTTACATGTGCATTCAGAAAAAAGTTCTCTATTCCAGTAAGAGCAGCCAGTTCTTATTCAAAATTTTCTGCTGCAGTCAGAAATTTCCGGACCTAGGCAAGGTAGCTGAAGGCTTGTGCTTCTGTCACAGAGGATTGCTCTTCTGATTCCTCCTCTTCACTTTTGCTGCTGTACTGTGCTGGCAGCACCTCAGCTACCAAGTCGTCCAGAGTGTCTTCCCTGCACACGCATAGGCTATCATCAGCAGCTACGTTGTGTGCTTGGAGGGCAGAAAGCACTAGCCCTGCATCACCGCTCTCCGTTGAGAGGCAGTCTTCATTTTAATTTTGAGCGCAGTCAAGCAAAGTATCACTGCTGTGGCCTGGTATGCGGAAGGCATGCTGGAAGGAGTTTCATATTGTTGCTGGCGTTACTGCACTCCATGCGTCTGCTAGCATTTCCACCGACGACAGCAATGTTAAACTGTACGACATGGAATTGTCTATGCATATTAGCATCCTCTTAAGGAGTAGCTTCGTGTAGTTTGTCTTCAGACATTTGATCTCCCCCTGATCCAGGGGCTGTGTTTGGAGGGAGGAACAGCAGTTGTGTTTGGAGGGAGGAATTCAAGACGAATTGCCTCCAGGCCCTCCACACCACCGTGAGCGAGACAGTTGTCAACAATCATCAGCACTTTTCTTTTATTGCACTTGAACACCACGTCAAGTTTCTGCAGCCACTCTTTAAACAAAGAGTATGTCATCCACGCAGGTGAATTTGCTGCACATGAAACGGGTAGAGTTCGGACGCCTTTAAAGCACCTCAGATGCTTTGATTTGCCCATAACGAAAAGTTCGGGCTTGTGGCTACCATCCATATTGACACCATCATGACTGAGTCGCTCCTTGCTCAGCTTACCGGCAGTACAACGTTCCCCCTTACGACACAATGTTTGCTGAGGCAGGCACTTGAAGAACAGTTCCATTTCATCAGCATTATAAATATCAGCCGGGGAGTATTCAAGCAGTATGCTCTGAAGACGTGCCTGCTGCCAGTCGGTAGTAGCCACCTCATTCACAGCTGCCGCTTCTCCACTTACAGTTTTGAAAGCGAGGCCATGTCGCTCCTTGAATCGTAACACCCATCCATCACTACACTGAAATCGTCGATTCCAAAGCACATAGACAGTTCTTCGGCCTTCTCTCGCAATATCAGTCCACTTACTGGTAGATTGGAGCTCTGAGCGCGCTTAAGCCAAAGGAGAACCGCCTCCTCAAGCTCCCTAAGCCTTCTTTCTGTCAGGAGCGAAGCCACTTGCGTTGTTTCGCAGCTTGTCTTTCGCTTTCACAATCCTTGTCAGCATACTTTTCGTTATCCCATACTTCAATGCCACAGCAGTGCTCTTCGTTCCATCTTCCACTTCTTTATGGCTGTCAATTTTTCTTTCACAGCAGAGAGTGTCCGATACTTCTCTCGCTATGGTGCTACCGAAGCGGGCAACTGGCCAGGGAAAGAAAAGCATGAGCGGTCACGTGATTCGCAGTCGGTCGACGCTACTCACGTCACTTTCGCACCCTTTCTTTTTTTTTTTTTATTTGTTTCTCCTGCAGTTTTGAGAATTTTGACAAGCGCCGGAGGAGAGTAGTCTTTCCCACCAGTTTTGAGGGTTAAGCGTTGTTTTAATTTCAAATTTTCTCCATTAAACTGGCTAGCAAGGCACAAAAAGTTGAGCAGCGCCTTTCGAGGGGGCTTTTTTTTCGTTTTGAACACTTGTTTGTTAGGCTCTTTTCGCTTTTTTTTTTTTAGTCATAGTGCGCTTATTTTCACATTTCCCACTGTTGTAGTGTTATAAGAACTCAGATTTTTTGCCAGTGGCGGAAACGATATCTGATAATTTTCCGGTATGGACAAGCAAAAAGTAAGAATTAACCGAATCGTGGTGTTTGAATTAAGCAGCGTTGAAATAGATTGAAAACATGACGAACCAACCAAAAATTTGATTTTTGTTGAATTAATCTGAAAGTACGAATTATCAGAGTTTGAATTATCGCAAGTCTACTGTATGCCTTTAATGTCAAGGCCTACTGGTCAATTCATCACCCAAAATTTATGTCCCTCCAAGTGAAAATATGTATGCTACAGTGAATAGATGTTATCTGCACAATGTGACCCACTACCCAATTCACTGTTTGAAGCTAGCTAACCGTATTCAATTCACATTAAAAATATGAGAGCAGTTGATTGATTGATTTATAAGAAGGGAAAGGCACGGTAACTGTCTCACTTGTTTTCTGCGGACACCTCAACCGCGCCATAAGGGAAGGGAGGAAGGTGGGAGTGAAAGTGGAAAGAAAGAAAGAGGAGCAGTAGTGGAGGGCTAGAGTAATTTTGACCATCTGGGGGATCCTTAACGTGCGCTGACATCGCACAGCACACGGACGCCTTTTCGTTTCACCTCCATCAAAACGCAGCCACCAAGGTCGGGTTCAAACCTGGGTACTCCGGCTCAGTAGTCGGGCGTCTTACCACTGCACCACCCCGGCGGGGCATGAGAGCGGTTGAAAGAACGAAGTAGCATGAGCAGAAATGTAGCTGAGCCTGATTACGGCAGGCCAAGCTGTAGCCATTATAAATAAGCTGTAATAAACAGGGACCTCCACACAGTTAAAATGTGACAAGATGCAGGGCCAGCAATGTTAGGTGAACCAGGTACCACAGTTACACTGAACTATTCTAAAAATGTAACTAAAATGACCAGAATTTCTCCTAAAAAGAATCGAACTACCTATAATCCCTTACTCACCCCAAAAAGTTTACAAAGGGACATATAAATGCTGCTAAGAATAGGCATGCAGATAGTCACCACAGAGAAAAGGTTACAGTGAACCGAAGAAACCCACTTCAACACTCTGGCTGCAGCAACACGTGCACAAAGAAAAAGCCCCATTTTCACTAAATTGTCAAGCATTGATAACTGCGAGGCTGCAAGAAAGACACAAGAAAATAACAAGAGGCATTAGTTATTACACGCAATGGTAACAAGTATACTCACTGCAAAAGCGCTCTTCCTGGTCTCCAGAGATTCCATGCTACTGAGAGATGGTTTGTGAGAAAAGTTGACTTCCAATTTCCCGACAATTATTAAAGTCAATTTTTTCTCGATAAAAAGCCACACTTGCTCATTTTAATGCAAAAAATGCACCTTCCCCCTCGCTTCCAAGAATGAAATGCCATCATTATGTTTCAAAACGTTGTAAAACAAGAGAAACAGACTGATATCCCGCACTCTGCAATCAGCACTTGCTCCATGGATATGACCTGCACTACGATAGAGCCAGCACAGAATCCTATGTCCATATACCCTGTGCCTCACATTGCAGCTACCAAAACTGCTGTAAACTCAACAGTAATACAGGAATGTAGCACAGTTACTACCACATATAAAAATTAGTGCAAGTGTATAGCTTAGAGCCCAGAAAAACAGGACTTCCGCTCCTTGCACTGAGACTCACCAGCTCATCAGCCATTAGGAGAAGCCCACTGAGATAGTCATCCAAATCCAGGTGGAAACCCTTGTCTTGCTCCGTGCACACTGCAGAATTGAAACAAGACCGAGTGAGAACAGTGGCATTGAGCATCCTGCTGGCAGTGTTGTAGTCTGATCACAAGATAGGAAGCAACACGGGAGACAAAAGTGGTGAACACAAAATACCACATTGTCGCTAGAACTCGCAGGGAGGCCAACAGTACGTTAAAACTTAAGCAATAACACAGGACAGTCACCAATGACAACAGAAAGTGTGAAACGCCTTGCTCAGTAAAAATGACATAATACAGTACCAAAACAGCAACGTGAAACGTGCATAAGGCTGTTTAACTCCTTCGGGACCACTCCACAGATCATATGTGACCAATGGTTCTCGCGCTGCCAAACACAGATTTCCATATGTTGGAACATATAACTCACCTTGGAAGATAGTATGACAACTGTAGTTTCGATTCCCGTGTGATTTACTTTCTTTTTTCTTTCTTTTTTTGGCAGGCAGCTACACAGAAGAAATATTTATTTGGAATCAGGTGGTCTCAAGTGTCATTAACAAAAAAGGCGCCGAGCTCGTGTCAGGATGCATTACAAATACAGTGCCATGAGCCTGGCGCTGAACTTCAACTAGAGTCGACGACTGATTTTTCAGACTCGCTAGGGACCACGAAAATGTACGAAAAATAATGTTTTATAAAACAACACATTACATAATGTAAACTTCTGATTGTCACTTTGCTGTAGGGTCAGTAAATTTGTGCCCATAATAATAATTCTGATGCCTGACAGTCTTTCTTTGCAATGTTTACAGAGACAACAGGTGGCGCCAGTGTTTGATGGCTGTGCTGCCATCAGCATGTCGCAGGGTGAACACGCAGGCTTAGACTAAGTCCAGATGCAAAAGCGAGCCTGCCATTGTGAGTTCGTTGAGCCACCGCATTTTGAGGATCCTTCATGCGATGAAGCATCCTCAAAACATGGCCGGGCTGTTTGTGCAGACTTATTGCGTCACAGTGCGGAAAAGATTCCGCTTCTAATATACTCCTTTCTAACTTCAATTTTGCTTCATTTGACCCCATTTTCGACCTCCTTGAAGCCTCAATTAATGACGTTGCACTGCACGTATTACTAGTATATGGAGGCTTAGCTATTGGCAGCAGTGCCACAGTGAACGCGAATGAGGTCCAGAAAAATTGGTCCTGAAGCGTCCGAAATTTCAGATGTTCATTTACATTAATTAGTTCTAAGGAGCATGTTGCAGTGAAGTGAAAAAGTTCAAATAACGAAAAATCGGGGGTTCAAAATTTTGGTTGGCGACAGCAACAGTTTTGGAGCACTTCCTTGACCTTCCCAACAGTGGGTGCAAAGCAAAGCCCTTAAAGAAACAAGGAGACATCATCGTTCTCACTTGGGCTTCATCTCAAATGCAGGTAACCATCATACAGGTGTTCGTTACGTAAAATTAGGGATGAAAATGGCTTTCGGCAGATTTTCAGATACATTTGATAGTTCAAATATTTTTGCTGGTCCCAGAGATGCTTCATATACGTCTCCATTGTCTGTCTTCTTTTCTGCCTGGCATTAGCTCTGGTAGTGCACTTCAGACTCCAGGTGTTTCAGCTTGCATTTGAGGTTCTTGAAGAGGGCAATGATGCAGTACTCGCAAGACAGGTCCAGGCCTTCTTCACTCGACTGCGGCCACGGAGGGGTGATAAAGGACGATGCCCTCGTTGATGCCTCGCTAGCTGATGGCTACGTTGCAGACTGCCTGTCTGATTGGCGGAAGAGCTCTCTACTTTTCAGCACCCGCTGATACCTCTTGCCCTTGTTGTGTGCGATAAGAGCAGTCTCGAAGTTCACGGAAATGTTGCACAGCTTGCAGGCAAACGGTAGTGGATGCTAGGGCACCGTATTGAGCCACTTGGTCTCCCTACTGTTGGAAGCAGGGGCACCTGTCTGGCCACTCGCGGCGACTGGAGCGTCTGGTTGAGGATTCCCCCCTTCTTGCGGTGTCTGGCACAGTGAAGGTAGTCCATGCAGGGCACAGGGCCAGTGATTTGCATGCAGCATTCCTTGCAGGAAAGCTGTTTCGAAGACAGCTATGCGATGGCACTGGCAAATGTTAGCATCTGCAGGTCTTTGATGGCAGGCATGTCGAGTAAGGGTGCCTGGTCACCCATCAAGTAGAGGAGCATGTCGACTTGGTGCAATCTCGGCTTGTCG
Source organism: Amblyomma maculatum (assembly GCA_023969395.1). Taxonomy (NCBI): domain Eukaryota; kingdom Metazoa; phylum Arthropoda; class Arachnida; order Ixodida; family Ixodidae; genus Amblyomma; species Amblyomma maculatum. The sequence continues at coordinate 6,930 of JAJIZL010067838.1, forward strand.
CAGAGACTGGAAGCCGTGTAGCAACGCTCGAATCACTTCCTCCATTTCAGCCAGTTGGCAGGCGCCACGAAGCAGAAGGCCTCGGGCCAAGTTTATGACGAAGGATGCTATGTTCCGACCACATAGTCCAGGCCGTAGATGCTGCTGTGACGTGTGCCACCAAAGATGGAAGAGGAAGCAGTCCCGGCTGAGCTTATTGTGTGAGTTGCATCAATCCCATTTCTTACACCATGTTGAGATGTCAACAGGACAGATTTATACCAGGCGAATCCTGGCATGGGCACAAGACACGTGCCAGTAGCAGAGAGCGTTGCGCAAGCATGCAGCAGTGCTGCCAAGCTAACTGGCCTAGTCATTGCATGCGGCTACTGCCTACAACAAGCAAGACAAGACTTTGCTCAGGGCAGTAACCTCTGGATTAATGCTTTTGCTCTATTAAAGACGGGGAGACCACGAGCTACAGCCCTACAGCTCTCTGCGCTGCGGGGTGAGAGAGGGGTGTGGTGAAAGGAGGGTTGCCATGGTGGGTGACAATGTTGAGAGAGACCGTGGCACTGTATGAGACCAAAGGCTCTCCAGACCATTAACTCACAGCCCAGCATGTCAGCCACTTGCTCTCGCTCCACAAGACGCTCTTCCTCCAGGTAGACGGTGAGGGCCACCAAGAAGCATAGCCTTTGGGTCAAGTACCGCCAGTGGTCGTGAAACCTGCACCCAGATAGAAATAACGCTGGTAAATTACCACAGCAAAAGGAGATGCACAGTGTGGCATGCATGTGTGGCATGATAGGTTGAAATGTTAAATTGGGCTTGCTAGCCACTATATACACAAAACACTGTGCCCATGCTGTATCTGAATGTTATCTGTTGATCTCCTGCCATGAGAAATTTACACCTTGCACATTAACCTGCCTTTTATACTGCCACCATGCTGCTTGTAATGCAATACATAAAAATTGCGTGGGAAAAGACATCGAAGTGAAGGAGCTGAGGGATTTTAAAAAGTGCACAGCTGAACAATTTCCAACTTGACGATTAGCTTTGGCATCCAGATGAACCAAAGGCCAATCAAATATGTGTCTCAACTGCTACAATGTAACATTAAAAACCAGGGGGTGACATCCAGAAATAAAGCAAAATTGAAAAAAAAAAAAAAAAAAAGAACTGTGTAGTTCCCAGCCACTGCCCAATAGTTGTGATACCTATACTGATACTGCTTTTAACCACCCCAGTGGACAAGCCAGGCTCGTCCCAAGATGACTGTCATATGTGGCTCCTGTCGAGTCCTGCTTGTCGTGTTTTTTGTTACTTTGTGTCCAGTCTGCAGTGAGTAAAGCTTTCCCAAAACCAATATTGTTTACCCATAAATACATATGTATATACGGTTTGATCGCCAAAAAGCAGAGAAAAGTTGACCATTTACAACGACTGCACAGATCTGTTAGGGCCATTTTCTATGTTCCCATCATGTCTCTCTTTAGGGTGACTTTAACCCCTCAATGGACATCATATATATAGGTTGCCTAGCTGACCCCAGTCAGAATAAGAGTCCAGCCTGACATGCAAGCAAACTACCTCACAAAGGCGAACAAGATCAAAATGGGATACTGCACAACACAAGGAGTCCAAAACAAAAAAAAAAATTGTCGGAAATTTTGAGACTCTGCCCGGCGTCTCAAATTCAGGTAAGAACAGTGCTTTGAGAAGTCATCAATTGTTATAATAATAATTACAAGTCTCGCAACAATTTCCCTACTACAATCGTGATAGAACAAAAGTTAAACAACTTGCATAGGTAGCTTCTAGCACATTCAGTGCTACGAGATCTGACAATTCTTATTTGTTCAGGAACTTACGCTTAAAATTATAGGAGATTGTACACGGCTAAAAAGTTAGTACACTGCCATTTTAGTTGAAAAGTACATCTTCCTAATCAAGGAAGGATTGACATCACTTAATACAGAAATTACCAGAAAGATTCTTCACTTCTTGATGTCATGAACAACTTGCAAAATGCTGTTAGCAAAGTGCTGAACCAAAGTCTAAAGTACACATCTTTTATAAGCAAAAATAAAGGGGCTGTAGTCCACAGCTGTATTTTCCTCTAAGCTTAAAATTGTTATACCAATGCTTTCTTCATGATACATCCAATAAAGCAATGTTTATCCATTTGTAAACTCTCTTCTAAAGGCATAATGGCAGCTTACTCTTCACTTATTCAATGCTGGTGTCTCTTGTGATGGACAGTTTTGACCTTGTATAAAACATTAAGAGAAGCTTCAAATACAGTAAAGCTATTAAAGGACCCTGGCAGCGCTTACTGACCAATCGAGGCATTATAGTTGACATCTAAATCTGCCATTCATCAAAACTGCTTAGCGAACCAATGTTTTGCCTGAGAAATCTTCCGGGAAGAAAGGGTTTTAGTATTCACTCTGTGCGTGCATGATCAATGCTCATTGCTGTGACATTGTTCAAAATGCTGATATGTTTAACTTTTTGGGCACGTTGAAAAGCTTTCTCTGAGTGGCTATTGTGGCAGAAGCTCCCGCCCCACCCTCTCCCAGCTTTGATTCACTACAGCAGTCATTCTCTAAGGCAAACATTTAAAAAGTCCGGACGGATACCAGCTGGCTTAAATTGGCACAGTACAATCAGAGCTTCGGCCAGCCTACTCATGCACACAAACCAGTGAAGATGTGAAAGAGAATCAATCGAAAATGCATGACAGACCTGTAGTACTGCCCCTCGGGAACCTTGGACTTCAGCACTTGGTACTGTTCCCGGACAGTGGCAAACTGGGCCTTGCTCTTCGCACACAACTCGGGTACTGTAGGCAGACCAGTGTCAATTCGACAGTCAACATGTATATTGGAAACTTTTCACAAACAACAACAACAAAAAGAACTGTCTAGGAAACGAACTAATACCCCAGTCACATGATCATTTTCAACTTTTGTTGAGTTTGATCTGCATCAAACATCTTTAAATCATTGAAATAAGTTGTTGCAACATGAACTGACTCCATTTTCATTGAAGTGGCTCAGCTATCCTAAATAATGAATGGCAAGATATGTTCGAAACAATGCCCTCCAGCTTATAAATGCCGATAACTTAGCCTTGTTATGAGGAAAACACTTGCATTTAGTGCGCTGGTAGAGGAATGTTTGACAAATCTCTGTATTTGAGTTTATCTCAAGTGTTCATTATACTCAAACCCATGTGAAAGTAAAATATTGTGAGGTTTTAACATCAAGCAGTTAATTTGGTTTGGTTTATGGCGAACGTCCCAAAGCTACTAATAGATGCTGCAGTTATTTGGGACTGGTCCATTTGCTCAGAGGGATCACGGGAGATGACAGTAGCCTCTGATTGTGTTTGAATAAGTGATTAGTAAAACATGCCTGAACTGAAGAAGATTTAAGTAACATGAGCTTGGAAACAGTGAGGATGTACGCTGACTTTTCCAATACTGTACCTGTATGATAAAACGATGCTTTCAAGCTTTTCCGAAGAAAGAAATTCGCTCAAAGAAAGAAAAAGCCACATAAGGTGCATCAGAGTAACTTTTATATAACAGGCAAAAAATGTTATATACATGAAAGCAGAGTCCAGTACCACATCCACTGCTCCTAATGACACATTAGAAAGGGAAGACCATAAATCACCCCCGCTCCTGTACTATCGTAAAACTAAGCCACACCAATGACAGCAAGGCTCTGCTATGTATATGCGTTCATGTGCTGAGAATCTTGCTACATGAAGAAACCATCACAAACTCACTGGTGCAAATGCCCGTTTGCTGGTGGATGCCTTGCAACAAAGTGAGGATTCCACGAGCTCTTTGTTCCAGATCACGCACAGCCAGACGAATCTCCTGCATGTGAAACACAAAGCTTTGTCCAAGGCCAGAGTAACGCGCATGTAGCTCCCTTCACTCCCCCTTTATCGAAAAAGTTGCACAATGCAATAACCTCCTACAGGCTTTGTAGAAATACCATACATTATCATACATAATGTATGACACTGTATGACATTTTATGATGAAACCTGTATGAGGTTCTCCCCATTCCTGGTGGCCCGTCCCCTCTTCCATACTATAATTCTGTGATATGCCCCAAGTTTCATATTAACTATGCCAAATTAAAAAAGACCAAGGTGCAATCAGTGTGATTATGTGTGGCAGTAATACCTTATCATTAGTTTTAAAAAACACAAATGCCGGCACTAATGCTCACTAGTGTGGAAAAACTCGAAGGACAGCGACAAAAGGTACAGACGGGACAGCACGCTGTTTTTCCACGCTAGTTGCAACGTCGCAGTCATTAACGAATACACAACAACTAGCCCAACTGTCTTCCATGATCAGACGGGGAGATAACAGGGAATTTGTCTGGGACGCACAGTGACATGCCTATTTTCCTCTCCTAAAGTGGGAAAATGAGAGTGATGAAACTATTTGAAAGATGTAAGCTAAGCAATGGTGAGAGTGAAAAATTAAGATTTTTGTCCCTACGCCATCTATTGTCCACGCCACATTTTTTTTTATGTTGCCCATCCACACCACTCCTTTCCAATCACTGCGAGACAGAGGGATTGACGGCAACTTATAATGAAAAGCACATACAGCTCATTCGGTCAAACGGTGTTGCCTCCGTCGTAACCCGGAATTGAGAGAAACGGTATCGGAAAAATAGGCAGGTGATTTCGTATCAAAATTTTTATGCAGTCGTTCTTTATGCAGCACTCAGGGTGGTACTATTTCACTTCCTAATATTTAGCATCCATCCCCTAGAAAAGTTGCAGGTTAGTTTGCGATAGGGATATGAATAGATGACATATGTGCCTCAGATATATGTAGCTGTCTGTTGAAATGTGAGAAATACTATGCCTTTCTTCCCTCCCAAAACACCAACTTAAACAAAAATTATGCACGTTTTCCTGGAGTGGAAAGGCGGTGCTAGGAGCTGCTATCGTGTCTGCTCTTAAGCCAAAGCTTAAGTGTCCCCTACTTTAAAAACTGTGCCCCAATCCTCAAGTAGGTGCAGATTACTTCACAAGAGGCCCCCAGTAGAATTCCTGTTTCTGAAACTCCAAGGTCTCCCCAACAGTTTTACTTCATTTCGCTCAAATTTCCATTATTTGTGGTTCCATACATTAAGCAGGCCACAATAAAAGGGCCCCCTTCCACTGCTCTCGGAGGTGAGGCTCTTGGCTGCAGCCTCTTTAGTCTCTCTCCTCCCCCTAATCTAGTGCTGGCTTTGTTAAGACATAAGCATACACTGGCGCACAAGTGAGCAAGGAAAATCATTTTGCATTTTAGGAAACGTAGCGCAAAGAAGACAAGAACAAAAATGAGGGGGACACACTTTGCTCTACTTTAACTTACGTTCAAACCTTGCCAATCTAAGCACTGACAGGAAAGAAGGCCATAAATAAGCCGCTTCGCATGACATCCTGAAGTCTTGCACAATACCCAGTCGTTAGAAAAGACCACTCTAAAACAGTGTTGGCATTTTATAACGCATAAGGGGGCGCGTTGTGAAACCAAGACCGTTAGCGTTCGTTCACAGCAAAATGGCACGTGTGTTCGAACGCCGCAGTAGCACTTATAGACCTAAAAAAAAAAAAAAAAA
>JAJIZL010067851.1:0-14903 GCA_023969395.1 Amblyomma maculatum
AGAAAAAACCACGGCAACACGCACCAAGTAAACATTCAATTGCAGCCGCACAGCAACAAGGCGAAAGCGCAGGCAAGCAAGAGGAACGCGTTTATTTCACGTACAGTCTATCCGCTCCTCATGCCCTCTAGAAGTCATGTCGACATTATCACAGATTCCTCAGCCGTCATCCCGAGTCTGCGGCACGTTCTAAATTCTGAAGGTTTAACACGAGATATTCAGAACGTCTTGACAAGAGAGAGAGAGAAAACTTCATTGTCCTCTGGTTTTGACCGCTTGCGCGGGTCCAGCACGGCCTTACTGCACTAGATGTGTGACAGTCAATGTCGCTGAAGCACATCCTCGGCCCGTGTGGTGGCTATCTTCTGCCGATGCGGGTGCATCGCGCATAGTAACGCATCCCATTCCTCCCAGGTGGAAAGCGCCGAGCCCGCCTGGGGTGATCAGCCGGGCACTCCGTCAGGATATGTGCTATAGTGTAGCGGTGGGTTGAAAGCACAAGGAACAAGATGGGGTAAAGGCACCTGGGTTCATGCGGGATAGTAGGTAGGCGCGGGGAGGGTTCGGATCTGCAGACGATGCCGTAGGATTTTGTGGTGAATAGTAAGGGATGGGTGAGATTGAGGGTAGAGCTAACGCTCGGCTCGATTGGCCTGCGTCAGCTCGCTGAAGGTATGCAAGCGCTCTCTCGAGTCGTCCAGGCCCGAGTCCGCCGCCACCCAGTTTATAAGTCCTCGGTCGTGGATGTTGGCGGCCGTGTTACCAGGATTTCTCCGAGTGCGCAGGCACCCAGATCAGCTCCACTTGGCGGGATGATTCAGGAGAAACCGACTCTAGCGCGCATAATGCGGTTTCATTGATCCTGCCTCTGGAGAAATTTAGTAACGCAGTTTTGGAATCGGAAAGAATGTACCGAGCTTCAATGTGGGCAATGGCAGCAGCTATTGCAGCCTCCTCTGCTGATTCTGGAATGGAGGTGGGTGGGAGGGAGAAAGATTAGTGGGCACCCCGTATTGTCCACAACCGCCACTGCAGACCACCTGCCCGAGCAAGCCGCGTCCACCCATACAGCGTCCTCCTCGAAACCGCAGTATTTGTGAAGGGCGTATGTGCGGGCCACTCTGCGTGCGATGTGGTAATCGGGGTGTGTATTGCGTGGGAAGGGATTTTCTATAAGTTTACGGAATGTGAGTTCAGGGAGAGGGAGGAGCTAGGGGATTGGTGGGTATTCAGATACACAGTCTATCAAGTACGTGTCTACCTCTAGCAGCTTTAGTGAGCCGTAGGTATCGAGCTTGTTTGTGAGCTTAAACGAGCTCGTTTATAGTGCTATACAGTTCTAGTTGTAGAAGGTTTGAGCTTTATATATGAGGGGGGAGATGGAGAGTGGTTTTTATGCTTTCCTGAGGAGGGCTTGTAAGGTGCCTATTTCCTTACGGTATAGGTTTAGAAGATTTGTCATAAAAGTGCGTGTACACTGGATAGCCACCCCACTCAAGCGTTGGTGGACGGAGCAAGCCGCAATGTAACCTCTCTTCATCCTTATGACATGGCCCCCTCATCTCCGGCGACTATAATCTTCACCGAAAAAAGGAACCTTGGGCGCACCACGCGAGCACTTCTCCTACCGCGTGGCACCGACCTTCCTAGCGTTCTTGCGCGCGGGGAAGAGTAAGAGGTCTGGCTTCGAAGGTTGCACCTTCGTGTCGCCCTCACGCCTGCGGTAACCTGGTTGTGACCGGCACAATACCACGCCGCATTCAACGACACCTGCCCCCTTTTTTCCTTCTCCTTTCTCCGAGGCAAACACCACACATGTTTTATAGGCGTGCCGCTCTCTACATGCCTTCCGGCAGAAGCACCTGCTCCAATGCGGACCTCCCCCAGGTCGGCCGTCGAATGTGGGCGTTTGTATACTAGGTCCACATTACCGGCCATTACTAGATTTTGTTAAAGGATCAGGACTGTAATTCTATTTGTGAGCAAAACATTACGCTGTAAGGCATGCTATCGCAATCAAAAAAGACGCTGCAGACGCAGGCAAGTGAGTGAGAGGGGCGAGTCAGCCTCCCCGATAAATTACGCAGAGCTGGTCGCTGTTCGCTGGCGCCCGCGCGCCACGCTTCGATGTTTAGGTCGCCTATAGGGGGTAACAGCTGGCCCGGCGGTCGCGCTCGCGCGAGGGGGAACCTCTGGTGGCGTCACAACATGGCAATCTAGTCATTTGATATACACAACATAATTACGTGATGAAGTCGCAACACACCTACCCATGACGCCCACCCTTGTTACATGCGACGTCACGATATGGTTGCCCTTGTCATGGGATGCACATTTCCTAATTACGCGATGACGTTGCAGAATTATACAATAGGTGGTCACGGGGCTACAATACAGGTTCGTAGACTAAAATTATTCGGCAATCTGATGAAGTGGTGTATTGAGCAGGAGCGAAATATGTTAACAAAGCTAGTTAAGCGCTTGCGTTCTTAAAGAGGGATGGGCGTCAGAATTGACTAAAAGTCGCATTTTTCAATTTCAGTTCCAAAATGTGCCAGCATTCTTAGAGAATATTTCCACCAATTCTTTTCCTCAGATACTCATCAGGCTTCTTTTCAAAATGGCGTCAAATATGCCCCCATCCCCGTAGCCTCGCCTACTCATTGCATGTTTTCTGTGACATGCAGTGGTGTTTCTGTTTATATTCTAGATTTAACAGCGCATAAAGACATTTACTTCAATCTTCTTTTTTTAATAATGTATAGCACTTCATTGCTGTTTTCTGTAATGTCACAATAGCTACGTTAGCATCATTAAACCCGCTTTTGGCGCGAAATGTTTCTTTACAAGTGGTTCGTATGGTCGGCGTTCAGTCATTCTGCTATAGCACGCGTAATTGTTATCTTTTATCCGTTTCGCAGGTGTTGTTTGATAACTGTACTATGCAAGCAGCAATGTCTCGATTTTCTTGTAATTCACTTAAGAAGCTTAAATTCTACACAAACGAGTACAGGCAACAAGCATAATGTGTCCAATCGATTTAGAATAAAAAGGCAGGCTTTCAAGCCTCTGCTGAAAGTAGTAAAAGACGAAAGGTGAAGGCAAGCAAAAGGACCACTACCAGCCACTACGAAGAGAAGAATGGTAAAGAATGCGTATCAGGGACCTTTTATGGCAGCTTGAGTGAAGGTAAACGTTTGAGTCGCGATTTCTCAAAACATGTTTTCTGCTGACAAAAGGAACATTTTCTCTGCATCGGTTCAAGTTACTACAACGATATTTTTGTCAATTGCTCCTGAAATCTAACGGAACATTCTGAACCAAATGAAATGTGGTTTCGCAATTACTTGTTTCTTCACAATTCTTGCTTCGTTGAAAGCAGCTAATATTCAGTGTCCGTTATGTACATATTTTTCAAAAAGCCAGTTTTACAGCCACTATTATTCTTTTTGTTCAAAATAAAGCCTGATGTATGTAGAACACCGAGGAAACGTTTCAGTGGTGTCTCTTCTGTATAAACTTTTTTAAAAATGTTCCTTCATCAGCGAAGAAAAACTGAAAGTGTTCTATAATAGTATTTCAAAAACTTTTCAAAAAATTTAAACACAATTTCGGAGACCTCTACTAGGCCTTCAATACAAACAGACTATAAAATTTCATTTCAAGTCTCTAAAGAATGGCGAAGATATTAGCGGATGCACCTAAGCATATATAGCAACTACCCATGCCCCCTTAAAGTATAGCTTTTTCTGCCGCTGCTTTGTGTAACTTTTTTTTCCTTTCCGTACATGCTTGCACCAATGTTAAAACTCTTAACGCAACCAAGTGATCAAGCGAATGAGGGGAGGGTTGGACGTGACGTTCCTTGATATCACAAGTAACAAAGGTGGCGCTGCGTCGCAGGCCTTGGCAGACGCGTCGTTGCTGTGCGGTGTCGTGGCGCTGCTGGGCCATCTGTATTTCCCCATCAACGAGAAGGCGGCCAAGATAATGCTGCCCTGCTTCGGCTGGGCGCTCTGCGTAGCTTCGTACAACTTCCGCGTCTGGCGCTGGAGCAAGCGACGGAGCAGCGACTAGTGGACCACGCCAAACCCATCGCCACAACTATCGTTACGTGTAACCAGTTGTGCAAGCAGTCAGCCCTACTAGGAACATCTTCAATCGTGGTCATGACAGACCCTGCTTCATGCACGTGGCGAAACAGTGTTGCTTGGAATCCATTAGCCGATTTCCAAACTGCCTGCAAGCTGTACAATAGAACACGCGCTAGACTTCGGGCAACGCAGCGCGACATTGTGTGTGTGTCCCTTGCAAGGGTGTTTAAACATCAGCCGCCATTGTTGTAACAAAAGGGCGTAATGTGACATTAAAGCAACTCTTGGCAGATATGTGTGCTGCCTGTTCGGCTCATAGGATGGCTGAGTGTAAAGGAGTGTCATCTTTACGGCTATAATCATATATCCTTCTAAATGGATGGTTAATAGCTGTAGCAAAGGGATGGGAGTACGAAGCACCCTGGGATTGTTACATCACAAATTCTATAAAGGTAAGGCACATAAAAGCTAAGCACAAATTTATAATAGTTCGCTATAGTGACGATGATGTGGTCCATAATATCCTTTACTGAACAAGATTTCTTCTACGCAAGGAACATAAAACGGACTTTTTAAAAGGAAAAGTAATTAAAATATTATTATTGTTGACCTGGTTTTTGAGGCCAGAGCTGGCTGTCATCCATACGAATGAAACATTTTCAAGGGTTCTGGCACAGACCAAGAAGAGACAACACTGCTGAAGAGTGAGGACGGCAAAAATGAATAGACAATGTGTTACGTTAAACCAAACTTACCCTTCATAAGTAAGAAACTGCATTCTACTAATAATATTACATGATGAACTAAATGAACAGCAGTGACATTGTTTACTATTTGTCCTAGATTATTTCCAAAGGACCCGCCAGGGTGTAAAAAATTGGTCTGAAAATTTGAGACAATGCCAAATAACAGCAATCACGGATTGAGATTTGGATACCATAATGGTAGGTGCCTGCGAAAGTATTCCAAATATGAATCGTCGCATACAATGCAGTTTTTCCCTCAGCAGGACTAGGGAATATCAGAGTACTCATCTGAGCTACACACCATCCATGAAATGCCGCGCAGAGGAAGGCCTCTCACATACTTCATCCAGATGAATTTTTTTAGCGTATTGGAGAACGTGAGCCACACGTGTTCTTGCATTTTTATTTTCAATACATCATTACCCAGTCACATGACGTTAAGTCGTAAAAGAACATATGTTTTATACATCTATGAGTTCAGTACCGCCATCAATTGCATAGCCATAATATATGCGCTGAAACAAGATTCTTTTTGTTTTAGATGCGGCTTCTATATAATTACAGGTACAATAATCGGCACGCCAACTTTCAAACGATCCCTGTAGTAAATTTAGAGCACTCTAACTTAAAATGCAATTGTGGTTAGAATTATAGGTTCAGTTTAACGAGCGGAGCACATGCAATTGAGAGTAAGATAAGGGGGCTGGAGACGTTCCTTTGGAGATATCACTGAACTAGTAGTTTGGTACATAACGAGTGGCCTGATTTCACACCAATTTACGAATGCGAAGTCGTTACCTGCAAAGTGTCCCAGGCATAGCAAACGTACTCAAGTTTAGGTCTTATCATAGCTGTGAACAGATGCAGTCTTATGGAAACTGTCGCTCAAGGATGCACTGGCGTATATAGTTCAGAATGGTATGAGACTTCAGCAGTGTTTCTATGCGCTTGCATCGGAAAATACATTTTTATCATGACGTATGAAATACAATGGTGAGTAAGCACCTATTAGCGGGTATATTGTTTATATGGACAGTCCTTATATACTTGGCGAAATTGTAGCCATATAGCGATGAAAACAGAAGGGCATGTGTGACATTCTGAAGAATGGTTCAAGATGAAGCTGGTAACAAGTGCTGTTGGCCTAGACACTATAATCAATAGGCCTTCGTATAAACATAAACAACAATTTTGTCTGCGTAATATTACCGTCCTTGTAGGGTGCTTTATCACCTGTCATGGTACCAAATAATTAATTTGCAGCATCTATGTAGATACATTGAATGCACATGTTTGCACAAGCACGTTAAAGGGACTGCGTCACTGCTACAAAGCAGCCTTTGTAGCGTAAAGCTACACTACGCGGGTCAGTCCCGAGTTTCGCGTGAGTCTGTGCGGCCCGTTATGCGCATGCGCGAGAGCAGTCAAATTCGAAGTGACCAACCAGAAGTCTCATGTCCAATCACCATTGAATCAATACTTGCCTTCCACCGGGGAATCGAGCCTCAATACCGTGGATCCCCAAACCAGAGCTTTACCACTGCGCCACGCTCCGGATATAGAAACGTTCTTCATAATTCCCCTTGTCTACAGTGAGAATGAAACGGGATTCCGCAGATGACAGATACTGCGCCTTCCCTTTCCTGTAGACTAGTTATAGAACGCCGGGGAACTTTAATGTGTTCAATGAAATGCTGGTTGTGTTCGACAACGGGCGCGCGATGTACCGTCACGACAAGATTCTCTCGCTGAGCAGCAGCAAGAGAGGCCCGGAAGACTGAATCTTCCCAGAGCGCACTGCCGCGGCCGCTTTACGCTTTACGCTACGTATATCCAGGCATAGCTGAGCTAAGCCACTACCACTATTTTTCTAAAGAAGCAGTGCCTCCTGAAAACGTTTGCCCAAATATCCCTATGCTATTGATTTGAGTCCACTCTACATGTGAGCACTACATCCATCTTTTCAGAATTCTGCTACCTATCGATTACACCGAACCGTTTACAAAACGATAGTGGAGAGCAGATAAGGTTGTACGCCAACTAATACAGCATTTATTTCGCTTGTGAACAATTTGCCATTTTCTTAGGGGCAAATAATTTTCATAGCTGAGTACTTTTGAAGGATTCCGTACCCCCGTAGACAGAAATCGTATTGCACTGACCTCAGATAAAGTTGTCCTCCTTCTCCTTTTCATTCACTGTTTCATTATCACTGGATGCGATGTAAAACGTTAAAAAGGCCAACAGCGAGACACCAAATTAAGCATGTAATTGGCCGCAGAATCCAGAGAAACTCGCTGTTGTGCATTACTGTTATGGGCGTTGATTTTAACACTTACCGCGTTTCATTAGCTCTTTGCTTCAGCACTCTGGGAAAGATGTCCAAAAGAGTTATGGCTTTATGTGGCTGAAGACTGGGCGTTGGTGCCCCAGTATGAGACATTTCTGTTTGCACTATGCACTGCGAAACTATTGCTATGTTGCGCTGCTGTAGAAGTAAATCCCGTTTCTGAACAACTCGACCAAATTCTGGAAACAATCACTAATTTTGAGAAAGCTATCCGTTTATAGGCTGAGAATCAAAAGAAAATAAATTGCCTCTTGAAACAGTCTTTCGGTGAAATTTGTCGTTACTAACCGGGTACCAAGATTGGTATCCACACCCTGAGTGCCCTGTCTACACGTCTGCAGACACACAGAAGCTGCCATTCATCAGCTACCGTGGGAATGTCCTGCGGTAAAGCCGACGCAGATCCGGAAACTGGTGGCAGCTGGCCTCTCTCCCCATAATTCGCAGTCATATGCAGCTTGGACGCAGGGACCAAATCGTCGTTCACTAGTCGATTTCATTGCTTCAGCTAACCTTTTTCATTTATTTTACCACACCATTCATCCTTCATAGCATTCTTTTATGCCCTGAGGGCAATAAACATCGCAGAACGACTTGAAGAAAAAATTTGTTAATTTGCTGAACTAACTGAGGAAGTGAATGCAATTAAATCTGAAATCGTTCTCCTGAAATCATAAATTAATGCAGAATAAGCCCGTGAGGGTTTGGCTGGTGTAGATGATGGGAACAACAGACTCCCCAGAAACAACTTCATATGTAAAGGTTTGTCTGATCCTGCGTCGGAATCCTGGGAAGAGACCGAAAATATTGTTAATACTTTTTTGTACCAACATGAAGGCCAAAGCTGGGGAAATCGAATGGTCCCGTCTTATCGGGAAGTATAATCCTGTATCTTGCTACCCTATTGTCATTAAGTTTCGGAGCTGCAAAAGCAAGAGTGATATTTTAGGACATGCCCACAAAATGAAAATGTATCTGCTCCCAATGTCTCAAAGTATAGATAGAGGAGCCGAAAGTTCAACTCGCACGTAAAACGTTGATAGATTTCGCGAAGGCAAATAAAGGTTAAGGAAAGCACAGTAAAACAGAATAAAACTGAGCAGCAGCATCTACAGATATGACGCACCCAGTGACAGTGTCGTAGCACTTAAACAACACCAACGCTGTCCGAATGTTCATCAAGAACTGCCGATTCAGAACCAACTCGGTTAGCAAACTCGGTCCGTTGTCTTTTCTTCCTGAAACTTCCGCAGCCTTGTGCTTCCTTCACAGCTGAACCTTCGGCGGCGAGAGCGAGCGAAATCCGCCGTCGCCGTCGCGCACCTTCTTTCAAAGTGCTCGCCTAACACATCACCGTCATGGCAGCTTCGAATGGACGCTCTCATTAGCCCTAAACTGGTCGCTCAACTCAAACTATATGTAAGCCACAAACGAGCACCCAGCTATGCTAAGTGGTGAAGGGGAAACGTATTATTATTCAATTCTTCACTAATGCATGGCACATCTCACCCAGGTACTCTGGCAGCACAAACTTCAAGATGCTGTTTACAGGCATAGTAAGCAAGAGGTCATAGAAGTCATAGAATTCGGAAGGTTTCTTGCGAGACCCTGGCTTTTCCGATATTCCAGATAACAGTTTAACTGTCGCTAAAGATCAATCAAGCCTTATCTGCGACGCAAGCGAGCGCTATTGCGACCTCTTCAGCCGTGTCTATGTTCCTGCGCCGGATGGTGGCGGAGACGACTGGTGCGCCGCTACTAACGAATACCGCGGCGGCTGCCGCCCCTGATTGGCCGTTTCTTTTAGGCCACTTTTTTGCTCTGAATTGTTTTGCTCTTTTAACCAGTGCTTCTGCTCTTTTTTCCTTCTCTCCTTGTGGTATTCTGGGGGCATGCTGCAGGGGACAGGATGGACGATGATGTTCTCGCGACGGTAGGGCAACCTTGTCGGCTGTGCCCCTGTCTGTTTTTCGACCTACCCATCCTAATATGGTTCAACCCATGCTTGCCGTACTTTATCTCTCATGTTGGGTGATTCTCATCGCTTCAGCAGCTCCAGCTATTCCATTTCTAGCAGGCGTTTTGTAGAGGGGGAGATTGGTAGACCTGGCACCCTCGTGACGCAACCCCTGATGAGCGCGTCTAATCTATTTCATTGGTACCGATGTTAAGGAATGGTGTGGCATAGCATATTCGACTTATTATGTACGCCTGCATCAGTCTCAAGAGGCTTCTCTCTTTGAGGCCTCTGCTTTTGAGTGCAATCCTCCTAAATATCCGTGTTACTTGCGTTGCGTAGGTAGTAAGCTTTTTTTATCGTTCCGTCGTTATATTAGTCCTCTTCTCCGAGGATTGTGATTTGATGAAGTTTTGTGCGGTTTTGCCGTCGACCTTAATTTCGAAGTTAAAGTCGCACATTCACCTTATTGATTTTGGACTATAATGACAAGTTAGGATTTTTGCGGGGAGAACGCGAGACCCCTTTTGGCCGCATAGGACGCAACGGTATCGGGCCGCCACCTGTAGGCGTTCCTTTATTCTACCGTCGCTACCATTGTTCACCCTAGATAAACGTCGTCTGCGTACATGCTGAACGTCACACCTCGATCGACCAACTGAAAAGTGGGATAAGCGGGACATTTTTGTCGACACGTTCCTGCTGACAACGATGAGCCATTAAAGTTTTCCGCCTTTCTATTAAAGATTTCCGAACACAGCTGGCATTGTTCATTTTTAAGGCGCAAGCCTTTAAAGTATCACGCTCGCGGCCACGATCATGTCCGTCCGTCAGTACCGCTTTAGTCTGATGAAGTCATCAATGGTGTAGTATATCGTACCCCAAAATTAATGACGTCATCAGTGGTGTAGTATATCGTACCCCAAAATTAATGACGTCATCAGTGGTGTAGTATGTCGTGCCTTGAAATCAACGATGGCGCCATTAGTGGTGTGGTATATCCTACCTTGAAAACAGTGACTATGAGGTGGTCAGACAATGACGTTATCAGAAGGTCACACCCGGTCATGACGTCACGAGTGAAGACGCCACCTGGCAACTCACGATTATATGAGCTAGTTTAAGCAAGCTTCTTTTCTTCAGGCCTCGTTCTTTCAACCCCATATTTCTAAATATGCCAATGCCTTGCGTGGCGAATCCCTCTAGCGTTTTTTTTTTTTTTATCCATCTTTATATCCATTCTTCTGAAAGGATAGTCCTAAGATTCTGATTTGATCTACCTTTGGAACTAGTTTGCCTCTACTTTAATGTCAAATTTCCAGCTTAACTTGCTTCGGAGTGACTTTGCGTTATAGATAATTGCGATCTTTGCGGCGAGCATGATGGACCCCTACAGGCAGCGTAGTCTACGACAGTGTCCGCCGCAGCCTGCAGGCGCTCCTCAATCCTCGCATCACTGGACTTGAAATTCGGGGACGTATGTATACCGCTATTACCGAGGTCAAAAGCCCTAACAGCAAATCAATGTGCAGTAACTGCGGTTAGAGGCATGACCGCGCGGTTTCTTCCACCACAACGGCTTAACGAAGCTGCTTTCAACAGTAGAGACTGCTCGTACAAAGAACATTCAGAAGACGGCGCTGCGTCGATTTATGTCGTCAGCGCCTGCGCCCGTTGCCGGATCAGCAAGCTGTTCACGAAGAAACGAAAATACTACTTTTAATGAGCAGTGGTAGGCCCGGTGGCGTAGGCGCTCCAACTGCAGGCGGTAAGAACGTGACTTGGGCGTACGTTGGCACCTGATAGATGGTAGGAGCGACCGATGTTGGCGGGGAATAGGTCATTGAGGCCAGCTCTTCCTTGACAATGCTACGCAGGTCGGCACTTGAAGGATGTGGCTCAGATGCAGGGCGGCACAAATTACCTTGAGCCGAAAGCTCTTCACGAATTAATCCGCGAATAAGCGCACGGAGGTCAGCTTCGGCAGTGAAACCAAATGAAGTGGGATCAGGCTGCAGGCGTATTGAGTGTAGTTCGTCAAGGCGTTGATAAGTCGATATGATGGCGTCAATTGTGGTAGGGTTCTGCACGGCCAGGGCGTTATAGGCAGTGGCCCAATACCTTTAAGGACGTGCCGAACCCGCTCGGCCTCTGGCATGGTATCATTTATGCGCCGACAAAGTGCAAGAATATCTTCGATATAAGAGGTATAGGTCTCATTGGATCGCTGAAGTCGGACTTCTAGCTTCTTCTTGGCGGACTCCGTGCGAACAGTAGGAGCGCAGAAAATCTGGCGTAACTTTTTTTTAAAGGTAGCCCAGTCCGGAATCGTCGATTCATGATTTAGTAACCACGTTTTGGCCACATCCGTCAAATAAAAGGACACATTAAGTAGTTTAAGAGAATCGTCCCCCCGGTTGAAAGCACTGACCCGGTCGTAGCTGTCGAGCCAGTCATCAGCGCCGTCGCCGCGGAGACCGGCGAACATCTGCGGGTCGCGCTGACGGCTACTTACTGTCCAAGTGGCAAGGGGAGCTGGAGTCGAGTTGGTAGAAGCCGGAATAGCGGAGTGGCCCTCTTGAGTCATGACGATGGTGGTCGGGGTCAAACGGCGGCCAGAACGAAGCTCCAGGTGGATGCAGGTGACGAAGCAGCGGGGAAATCAAGGCACACCTCCACCACGTATAAGGTAACGCGAAGGTCGGACTTGGGGAATCAGGCTTTATTGCAGACCTGAAGCCTTGGTCGCACACTGCAGCCAAACACACTCCGCGATGACGATGGGTATCTACAAGAGGGAGCAGGATGAAGATGAAGCAGCACGCTCAGCCGTGTGGAAGATGAAGCGCCACACAGTGCTCACAATATATCTGTAACTTCGTGGTAGCTGTTTAGTAGCTTGCCACATTGGGAATACCGCGTAAAAAGCAGTTTACAATCCAAAATCAAATTCATGAACACTTTACAACCGCAAATGATGCCTAAGAGCGCTGTTTCTAGATATCATTACTGACAACATCACCACCATCGTCATCACTCATCGTCCTCCGGAAGAGAGCCACCAATGAAGCAGAAGAAGCAAAATAATTGTCAAGAAGAAAGAATTGTATTCTTTGCGGAATTTTCTGCTCCTGGATTGGCTCTGCACTAATTTCCATGTCATTTGTCATATATTATAAGCCACGCTGATTACTTGTCAATTTTGTCTCGCCTCAAACATCACAATAAAATTATTTGAGGTGATTTCCAGGTTTCAGTACTTCCAGCCCATAGCAGTCAGACTCAGTGATTCTTTACCAAATACGACTAATTATCAGCACTTGGAATATAATTGAAACTTCGGTTCATGTAAAACCAGATTGTGTGAGGTATAAATGACGCCGTTGCGGTGCACGATACACATCTTGAATTTCTATCTTTGCAGATGTGGCTGGACACCGACAAACATATCTGATTTATGCGGAGGAGCTGAATCTATCATGAATTTTTTTCTCTCCTGCCTGAAGGTCGTACCTGAAAGATAAACCTAGAGATCCCTCTCTCCAGTGTAGGCCTCCGCATCTATCTTCCAGTGTTACTAACATTCTGTGCGAGCGCCAAAGGATATGCATCGGGTTAAATATGCGGGGATCCTTCATGATATCATAATTGCAACTGGTAGGTTTAATTGCTAACTTTTGTAAATATCTTCGACATCTTCGTTTGCCACCATATATTATATTTAACGTCTTACTCTAAATGTCCTTCGGTCGTTTCTGATCACTAGATTATTCAATATTCATTCTTGGCGCTATTATTTTGCCGTAATCGCCTATCGTAATTCCCATGTATATGCCATTCCACCTTGGTCTATCCCCCCAGTGGGTATGCGCCATGTTTCAAAAGGCCAAGAAGAAGAAGATTTCCAAGGCTCGATCATGTCGCAGTCCCAGGGCACTGATACGACGTGCGCCCAGCTCCCTTTATCGGAAGGGCCACCTCAGCGTTCCCACAAAAATCACAGTCAGCATGTAAGTAGCCCCTCATTGAAGGTAACGAAGCAGCTTTCACAGCATTCGTCAGCACCGAAGAATAAGCGACACCACATGCATGACAGAACGGTCACCCACAGAAAGAGCAGTGAGCAAACAGGAGTCCAGATACCCCCAAGGCCTGGAAGTCTGAATACTACGTCCGCAAACAGGCCCCATGAAGTGGAAGCCAACGTGCCCAACGAAGGCAAGCCGCCACACTCAGGAAGGTTGCCTGCAGCATGTGCGAACGCGGACTCCGGGAGCGACTCGTCGCCACCAGAATGGACGTCAGGAAGGTTGAAGCACTTCGCCAAAGTGGTATCGGGAAGAGGTCGCGGGAACGAAGTGAACATTCCCTCTGAAAGAACACCACCACACAGAAGCTCTGGCAACCTATCTGCGGCATCAACTGTTTCAACCTTTAGAGCCAACTCACCCACACGACAACGGAAGTCCGGAAAGTGGAAGCACTTCTCTAGGGCATTATTCAGCAGAAGTCCTGACACCGTGAAGAAAGTTCCACCTGAGCGAGCAGCACCAACCATCTCTACCAATCTCGCTATGACGTCAAGTGAAACAACCCCTGACGGCGAGGTGAATATGCGGCAACAAGAGTCGCCAAATTTCAGCTGCGAAATTGTGACTAAAACACCACCTAACAGAGCTTCAAAGCCAAAGATCGAACTGTTGTCGGGAAATAAAATGCGGACCATTTCGAAATTCCCTTCCGCAACGTCAACTAGGGCGGGTCCTGACCACTGCCAGGCTCCAAGTCCACCAGTGCTGAAGACAGAAAAGGTATCGGAGGACACGACCCGGTCAGCGAGTAACGTATGGAAACACATCGGAAACGAGCGGGCGTGCAGAGCGAACATGGAGACGAGCACTGCGCCGTTTAAAACCCGCAGCAGTTATAATTTGATGGGAGTTAGCCTGGCGCGCGAAATGAAAGAAGAGCTACCGCTGACGCAGCAGGATGGCGGAGGTTTTAAAAGACTCGCTGGCGCAATGCAGATAACCTCGGAGGCTACTAGAACTCCTGAGTTCAACGCTGCACGTACGGTGTTGTCCAGGAAGTGCATCCTAACAGACATTGGCAGCCCCGACGACACTTCGCAGGCGAGAGTAAAGGGTTTTTCATCACCGAAGTTGGCAACGCCCGGTGAGTGGACACTCAGTCTTTAAGCGGTCAGTTAAGACTCCGGCACGGAGTAGGCATTAGGTGATCGGAGGGAACATAGCCGCTACAGAATCAGCCCTAAAGACATTTAGCCTTATCTCTATTAAGAGGTGTTAATTATCTTAAGAATGTTTCCCTGCTTATTCCAGGCTCGGCGTTCTCGACGAGACTTCCATGGAGTGCACTTGCCACTTCTGACGACACTCGGCTGTCCAGGATCAGCCGCTGGATGTTGTGCGTGCTCTTTGCAACGCCCTGCGCCTTCATGGGAGCCGCCATCTTGCTCATGCAATTGTTTCAAAGAGGTCCTCGCATGCCTCTGGTCCGCCTGAAGCAGATCGCACTCTGGGTCCAGCAACTCGGAAACGCCTGCTCTACAGTAGGCTGCGAAAGAGCGGTGTCAGAGATGAGGTCTTCAATCGACACGTCCGTGGACCCGTGCTGGGATTTCTACAGCTTCGCTTGCGGTCACTGGGCTCGCGATAGGCCGGATGCGAGCTACATGGCAGTCCAACAGCTGTCTTACATTGCAGCCGTAAACAAAAGTCTATGGAACGTGGGTC